>JASANF010009040.1:0-15730 GCA_030248245.1 Trissonchulus sp. WLG1_4
TATTACCCGAGATATGAAAAATCGTCTCCCGCAAACTCGGATTTTTCCGTCTTTTTTTTCCCGGTCGCAAATCTCAAGAAATACACATTGGCGGGGCACTTTTTTGTGCTATTTATATTCAATCTGGTTGGGAATAGAGGCATTAGCAAAATGGTGTTCTAGGCTTTTGCCGTTTTGGCTCTGCTGGGAGGGGGGAAACCCCTTTTTTGGGCCTCGAAAAATGGCGGTAAAAGTAAAAGTAAAAGTCCGGTAAAAATATGTGCCAGCTTTTGAGACGTCACGCAAACAGCCCAGGTCTGATCTTTTGCATGCATGGTAGTGTAGTGGGGTTGTAGTGCATCTGCTATTTTGGAGTCGATCGTGCCACTATAGCACTGGGTAGGCGGCTCGGAAGGTAATTTACGTGTATTATTGGGGTACGCTACCTATGGGCAGTGCAGCCAAAACGGTTATAGATAGAGGTCTATCGTTTTGTATGCGAATATAAACCCATATACTGTGCATTGCAGCGTGCTATTAGTTTTGTTGTCAGATTTACGTAGCAGCCAGAACTAGTGCACCCCCCTGTGATACCGTTGAAACCATGATTTTTCATGATTTTCTCAATGTATAACGCTTTAATGGGTAACGGTTCGTTCTGTATTTCTATTGCAACGTAATATATATGCGCAGGGGTGTCATTTGATACGTTGTGGTCTGCGTTGTATGCGCTGTTCCACTTTGGCAACCCTGGCAAAGTGCCAAAATGGTCAATTTGACCAATTTTTTGAATTTTTTCAGTTTTGTCAAAAAACTGCGAAAAGGGCTAATTTGAGGTGCTGAACGCGAATATAACGTTATTTTGACAAAAAAATAGTATTTTCTTCCAAAATAGTGCTCAGTGGTCAAGTAGGGTTGTGTGTACTATACATAGGAAAAGCCTGTCGTCTTGTATTCGAATATTAGCCCATATACTGTGGATTGCAGCGTGTTATTTGTTTTGTTACCGCATTTACGTTGTAGCCAGAACTGGTGTACCACCCTGTGATACCGTTGAAAAGATGATTTTTCATGATTTCATCAGTGTATAACGCTTTAAGGGATAACGGCTTGTTCTGTTTTTCTATTGCAACTTAATATATAGGCCAGGCGTGTCAGTTGATAGTGTTTTGTCCGCGTCGTAAGAACTGTTCCACCTTGGCAATCCTGGCAAAGTGCCAGAATGTCAAACTGACCAAATTTTTGAATTTTCTTAGTTTTGTTGAAAAACTGTGAAAAAGGTTAATTTGAGGTGCTGAACGTGAATATAACGTTGTTGTGAGGAAAAAGAATTGTTTTCTTCTAAAAAATAAGCAGTGTAGCCAAAACAGTTATAGATGGACTCCTGTTGTCTTGGTCTTGTATTCGAATATAAACCCATATATTTACTGTGCAAAGCGGAAAAATGGATAGGATTATTATAAAAATGCCCTTCACAGAAGGGTAGCAATGTTAGTAGAATAGGAAAGCGGAAAAATGCTAATATGCTTGTTAAACACCCGGGACAAGTTTTGACGCCGAATAGGAAAACGCAGCTTGCTAAATGAAGCGGACAAGAGTTGTGTCAGAATAGGAAAACGCAGCTTTTTAAATGAAACGGACAAGACTTTTCTCAGAATAGCAATCGCCCTGTGACACGTCAGTGCTTTCTGCACCCTATTCGCGCGAACTAATCAGCCATTTTCATGAGCTGCTCTGTTGCCGGAAAAGTATAGTATACATAGCTGGTTCTGGATGTTATTTACAAAGGCAAGCCATGACCGGAATAAACATTCTTGTAATGAGTCGTACATTCACAAGAATCATTAATCGATCATAGCGCTCGTTCGTTTTTATTTTTACACATACGTTATACGTACATGTGTTTAATCATCATAAACATTTAAGTAGACTAAGCTTCGTGTTGAATATTAGTATGTACTTGCTGTGAGATGTTTATTTAAAATATGTCATTCGTAACTTTCGGGAAAGATGTTTACAAAAATAGATATGTATATATGTAATATGTGAAGAAATTTAAATTAAGTAACTGTATAATTATCTACTTTACACTACAAGTCCTGACACATGAATATGTGATAGTAAGCGTCAAGAATGTTTTTCCTAGTTATTCGCGCGAATAGGGTGCAGAAAGCACTGACGTGTCGCAGGGCGATTGCTATTCTGACGCAAGTCTTGTCCGTTTCATTTAAAAAGCTGCGTTTTCCTATTCTGACACAACTCTTGTCCGCTTCATTTAGCAAGCTGCGTTTTCCTATTCGGCGTCAAAACTTGTCCCGGGTGTTTAACAAGCATATTAGCATTTTTCCGCTTTCCTATTCTACTAACATTGCTGCCCTTCTGTGAAGGGCATTTTTATAATAATTTTAGGGGGGCTTGTCCCGATTTTTTGTCCCAAAAACGCAAAAATTTTCACGAATCGGTATATAAACTGTTAATGCAGGATTCTGATAGTTTCGAGTCAGGGGCGTACCCTATCTCCCTCGTGTTAAATTGTGTAATATGTATATTAGAAAGTTTTCACTCTCCTCATCCCCTTATATAACTACATGCGTTATGTTTCCATACATGTAACGGGGTGAACATTTGGGGGGCTCTTCGGTTAAATTTTGGGGACAATCCCCCCTTGATCCACCAAAAAATCAAATATATAGATATATACCCTAAATTTTGCTAAATTTTGAAATTTTTCGAAAAAACTGCCATTTGTCGTCGAATTTTTCCCAAATTTTCAAGATCCTGCCCCCCCCTCGGTTTTTTTCTGGTTGGGGGGAGGCATAATATATACCCTGATTTTTTGCAAAATTTTGCAATTTGTCGAAAAAAAGTGCCAAAAGTGCCATTTTTTTGCCCAATTTTCGGGATCCTGCCCAGTGCCCCCTTACCTTCGATGTTTTTTTTTGGGGGGGGGGGGGGGCAGGTTCTCTCACATTCCCACCCCTCATACGCGTATATATACCCCCCTCTGTTTCCAGCCAGCGGGCAGTGGACGTATTTCTGCTGGAGGACGCTTGCTACTGTCTGGCGATGCACCCCGAGTCCAACAGTCTGTTCATGACTGCTAGCGAGGACGGACGACTGTCGCTCATGGATATGCGGGCCCATTCTGCTCAAGGTAGACTGATGTTTTTTTTAGATTATGAGAAGTTTTTTGAGTGACGTTGGATTTGGGTTTGTTGGTTTTAGGTTTTGATTCGTAGGTTGCAAGTATTTCTCGTTCGATATTGGATTTTCGTGCAATATTTTGTGTCTGTTGGTGTCATTTTTGCTTTTTTATTTTACATTTCCCAAAGGCGTGGGCAGAATTTCAGTTTCAGAATTTTCAAATACAAAGCCAAAAGCTAAAAGCTTTATGTATATAATTCTGGTACTCCTCAGAAGCGATTTTAGTGGTCTTGGTGAAGAAAGTTCAGACAATTGGCTCAGTGCAACAGCTAGGCTTGGGTTTGTCTCTGGCTTAGGCTTAGCTTGGGTAGGAATGTTTAATTCGCACAATTTAGCAATTTAGGGGGGAGGCTTTCCGGCTAACTTGTGGGGACTCGGAAAAATTTTGTAAAATTATCTCGAAAAAGAGCCATTTTTACTGAATTTTGCCCGAACTTTCGAGACATTTCCGGCCCTCAATTTTTTTTTTGGGGGGGGGGGGGGGCATGCCCCTTACCCCATCATACATGTATGCGCTCACACGTTCAGCCCTTTGTTTTTTTTTATTTTTTTGCAGAACCAGTGGACATTGCCAAGGACCGCTCTTCCTTTCATTCGGTCTCCTTCAATCCCCTGGAGCATCAGCTGGTCGCCAGTGCCAGTGCCCGCGACGGGGTGCAATTGTGGGACTTGAGAAGACCCCTTTGGTATGCCATTTCGGTATATATTGGAGGGTGGGGGGGGGTGTTCATTGATGGCTGAACCAGTTCTTATCAGCATCTGCTCTCATTTTGGATACAGTTACTTAGTTAGTTAGCCAACAGTCTGTTTTAGCTTAGCTCCTTTGTCCTCTGGAAGCTGGAGTTGCCTTAGAGTTATTAGTTTCTGCAGCTTTTAATTCTATTTAGTCATGCGAATATGTTGCAAGTTTCGCCTCAAGTCATTAATGGTCGGTTTATTTATATACGACTTGCTTATTCGTAGAACCACTTTTGTGAAATCCACCCATGTCGCATATATACATAGTCAAAATTGGGGGGGGGGCTCTCCGGCAAACTGTTGGGGACCCTCTCCCGCCTGATTTACCAAAAGTACCTTAAATTTTGCAAAAAACGTGCCATTTTGTTACTAGATTTTGCCCAAGTTTTCGGGACCATCCACCCGCGCCCCGATGATCGGGGGTCACCCTCATCCCCAACCCCTTCGAATCCAACCCAACTGATGTCTGACAAAAAATAGTTGCACCCCGTCTTGAGAAAACAAAACATGTGATTTCATTACGAAAAGAATAGATTTTGACTATCAAGAGACAGTACATACAGCAAGTAGGTGGTAGTCGCAGAAGTCATGCCACTAAACTAAGTATATACGTGGCGCATCTATATAGTTTTGGTCAGACTTTAGCGCGACTCTGTGGTTGTCTCAGGCCGCTGTTACGCTGTGTGGGCAGCGAGGCCGGCGGGGGCCTGGAGTCGGCCATGAGCGTTCGCTGGCACTGGACCGGCCGGCGGCTGTTGGCTCTGCGGCGGAAACAGGAGCCGGTGCTGTTCGGCACACTGACCGGGCGAGCCCTGGCTCTGCTAGACGCGGACGGATACTATAACAGCTGCACCATGAAGACGTGCTGCTTTGCGGGACCTAGGGACGAGGTTGGGATTGCTATTGTGGGACTGGGGGATGCATGAGAATAAGAATAGGATTATTGAATAGGAATGAATGGAGGAGAAATAAGAATAGGAATAGGAAAAGGAATAATAGTATTACGTGAATAAATGGATGAGAAATAAGAATAGGCATAATATCATTACATGAATGAATGAATGGATAAGAATAGGTATAGTATTATTATGTGAAAATAGAAATGAATAAGAAATAAGAATAGAAGTAATGGGAATAATATCAGTACATGAATGAATAGGTAAGAATAAGGATAGGAATAATATCATAGTATAATATGCACAGACAGGATGTGAGGTAGTTTTTGCTCATCCGATTGACTAGATTTTTGAATGATTGAGAAAGAATGGATCTAAGATATACGTTTTTTTACCTCGGTCGGTGTTGAGCACTAGCCAGTGCATTGCTTTAACTAGATTTAGCATTAAACTATGATATGAAATATGTCACATGGCATTATATTAAATTAATCAGAAATTGTTCAAGGAAAAACGTCATTTCAAATTTAAGGAGATTATGTAAATAATAACGCAGTTTATCTGAAATAGTCGGAAGTTAGACTTGTGATTTTTGTGAATCAGCGAAGCTGTCATATTTTCATTATTTAATTATTGCGTTTTTAGTAATTGACTGATTAATCTGTTTATTAATACTTTTTTTAGCTTATCGCATCTGGTTCGGACGATTTTCGACTGTACTTATGGAGAACGCCAGAAGTTTCAGAGAAGGATATTAAAAAACGTTAGTTGAAGTTTGTTCTACGTAGACTACATAAATAAGACCGCAAGAAATATAGGAATTCTTAAAGTGATTGATCGGAATATCATCAATGTACCTGTTGAATGACAGTTGTGGCGGCTGCACATTTTCCGGTTTGCCTTATTTGCCCTTAGGTTTCAGGCTTTGGCTTAGGACTTAGGCATCTTCTTTTTCTTCTCTGATCATTCACTTTAAGATACTCAAAATTGTATCAGTCATGTCAATAAAGATCACTATTTTATTGCAATTCCATGAACTTCTACTCCACTGCTTAATCTTAATTTTGAATTAGTTCATGGGTGATCCTGTTGTAGCTCTGATCATAAAGCAGTCACTGATGTCCCTGAGCGGTCATCGGTCCATTCTGAACCAAGTGCGATACAGCCAGACGCATGACATCATTGTGACTTCGGGTGTGGAGAAATTGATAAAGGTATATAGTATATTGATTATTTATTGTTGGACAGTTTTTGATTGGTCGTAAGGTGCAGTTTCCTGCTGATAGTAGATTATTTAGCCCGGAGCCCCCGAAGAATTAAAAATTATTGGTCTATTCCATGGTCGACGGAATTGGTAAAAGTGTAAGCAGGCCACGCATTTTTTACTGGTTTGGTTCGACTAAAATTAACTCATTTGATGCGGAAGATTAGTCGGACTAAAATTAACTCGTTTACTCCATATATTGATTTGGCCATAATTAAATCGTAGATTGGTAGGACTAAAATTGACTCCTTTTAATCCGGCAGGTTGGTCTCACTAAAATTAACTCTTTTAATCCGGCCAATTACTATTGGACTAAAGTTAACTCCTCTAATCCGGTTGGTTTCAGGTGTGGAGTCCGTGGCCGCCGGTGGGCGATAATATGATGAAGACGGCGACTGAGGCCACTGACGAGGACGGCAAGCGAAGGCCACTGTTCAGCCAGGACGAGTACATCTCCATGGTGCTGCGCTCCGGACAGACCTACATGAGTCACGACTATTCCCAGGAGAGCACCCAGGAGGATACCAGGATGATGGCGTTTTTTGACTCGCTTATTCAGGTGTTTTTTGTGGCTTTGGGTGAAGTTTTTTTTAAGATCTTAGGATTAGGCTTAGAGAATTGACTGGCTTATAGGTTTTTTGTTGGCTTTGGGTGACGTTTTTTAAGGGCTTAGGCATAGGCTGATGACTCGCTTTAGGTTTTTTGTTGGTTTTAAGCGAGTTTTTTTAAGATTGTGGGCTTCGGCTAAGAGAGTTGACTCGCTCATTCAGGTTTTTTATTGGCTTTGGTTTGAGTTTTGTAAGATAAGTTTTTGATGTAGGATGGCTGGGAAAGCCCCCTTTTTCTAAAATTTGGAGCTGCTTAGATCAAGCACTATCATTCGTTTTTTTTATGGAAAGCTTATTTGTAAAGGACTTAACGTACATGAACCAAAAATAGAGGCTAAAGTGCAAAATAATTAACTCTTGCCAAAGTTTGTAATTCGTCTTGATTTTTGTGAGTTACCTTCATAAACGTTTTAATAACCTCTTGCCTGAAAATTTGTAGAAATTACACAAATCTTCAGGTAGATTTTTGCAAGTATAAAACCTCAAATTTTTTTGTCAGTTCTCTTTGAATCTGGTGCAAAATTTTAGGCAACCGTACATTAGACACATTTCTGTCGGTGTAAATACTCAAAAACCTCCCGTAAAATTTGTACAAAAAAATGTGTAAATTTGAAAAAATGTCTAAAAAATGTGTAAATTGGAAAAAATGTCAAAATGTCAAAATTTCTAAAAAAATGTCAAGTCAAGCCTAAGATGACTTGGCTTTTTTAGCGTGAAATGGAGTCTTCGTCGGACGAAGCGGTTACGGTGGACTGGATGGACGACATAATGGCCACGCCCACACACCACCCCGTCTATCACAACACTGTAAGGTCAAAGGTCAACCCGGTTTAGAGGGTGAAAATGAAAGAGGTCAGTGTCTTGGAAGGGTGGTCAGGGAGTTTTTAGTTGTTTTGAACTTTTTTAAGTGTTTTGTTTTGAGCTGTATTGATTTAATTATGTTTTTTCATTGTGCTGCTATGCTTTACTTTTCTATTGTCTATATTTTACAAAAAGTAATATTTTCAATTTAGTAGACGAATAGTTTTTGATATTTTTTTGTAGTTTTTTTGAAAAAATTAAATTGAAGTAGATCGAAACGTTACAAGTGAAGTAGATTAAAACTTTTAGATTAAGATAAGAAGTTGCAAAAGCTTTAAGACTCTGTTTTGCTGTTTCAATTGAGCTAAAACCACTGTTTAAGAAAAATCTACTAAATTCGTGACAAATAAGGTCTTTATTATTCCGTAACGAAATTATGTGCAAATCATATGAAAAGGTACGTAAAACCACGATTAAGTGAAACCAACAATGTGAAATTAATCCAGCCATTGGTTTTGCACGGAGAATGTTTGAACGGACACATGGCAGTAACAAGTATGAATCAACACTCTCAGTGGGTTATATGCAGGTTGGGTCTTTCATTGCTTAATTGTGTTCTTTTGTATATTTTTCAGGTGGTAGATTCGGCCAGCTCAAGCGAGGAGGAGGAGCAGGGGGGCGGGGCTCGGGTCAGAGGTCACCCCGGGACAAGGGGGGCGTCCACAAACGGACAGTCGTCGGCACGATCTCTCCTGGCTCCCCTCAGTGCTGCCTTCGCTAGATACCTGACCAATAGAGTGCATCAAAATCATCAGGTTCATTGGGCTGGGTGGTGTAATGGGTTGGATTTTGATTAGATAGATTAGATAGCAGTATCTTATTATGATCAAGTAAAGTCTGACTAACAATATTTCTGGAAGTAGTATAGAGGGATTTTGTCGCCCCCGGTTTGGCGACGGCCCTGCAGGGCTGATCCGGGCTAATCCCTTAATCCGGGCGTCGGCCCTGAATTCGGCGCGGGATTAATCCGGCCCTGAATTCGGCGCGAGATTAATCCGGCTATGATTTCGGCGCGGGATTAATCCGGCCTTAATTTCGGCGCGTGATTAATCCGTCCCTGAATTCGGCGCCGAGCGGCCCTGATTTACGTAATTTGGCCCCAATTCCAGATTATCCATTAATCGTGCCCTAAATTTGGCGCCGAGCGGCCCTGATTTGTAATCTATGCATAGATATCTTATTTTCATTTGAACTTGTACGATCAGAAAACAGAACAGTGTGTTTTCGGATTGTGCAAAATTCGTGCTTGATTAGGTAGTCTAAAAAAACGCGCCAACTTCTGAGTGGTCGTTTTTTAAATTAAGCAGTTTGGTGTCTTCAGATTGGTGACATTTGATTGGAAATGCCGCAACCTAATTGGTTACTTTAAAAAACGCGGCAAAGTAACTGCAAATGATTGGTCAACGCGCCAAACGATTGGTCGCTTCTAGGGAATGAAGTCTCGGTCTCGGTCTCGGTCAAAACCCGAGACTAGCCCAGTCTCGGTCTCGGTCTCGGTCTCGGTAGTCGAAAAGTCTCGGTTTGTACCCGGTCTCGGTTTTTCAAATTTGTGAAAATTTTCCTGTGGTCCCCCCTTTGGTTTGTATTTTTGGCAGGAAATTTTTTCAGAAGTTTGTATTTCAGCAAAAATTCACACCAAACAGTGAGATTCTGTCAATTGTTTTCCGAAAACAATTTTACCGTGGTTGTTTAGTTATCAGTAAGCACAGTACACACACAAAAAGGTATGTTTGTGATTAGGTTTCTTATTTCAGATTAGCTTTCAAGTCTGTCTGTGGGATCATTGTTATATTTTATTCTTTAGTATTATTGTTTGGCTGGTCAACTTTTTTATGCCAATTGGTGGCTTCACATATACTTAACTGTAATTTCCAGTTAGCTAAAAATAAAAAAAAATCTGTGAAAGTTCAACTAAATGCACTACTCAGAACTATGCGGTGACACGTCATGTAGTTCGGTAGATGAGAAGGGAATACTCTACTCCCAACTAAAATTTAGTCCCAGGGGTTTGAGGGGGCCCCACTTAAAGGGGTGTCACGCCGAAGGCAATGAATGAAAGAGCGTCACGGCGTGCAGGTCTAATTTTTGAGCCAAAAACCCTTTCTATCTTGGGTGTATATATTTTAGGAGAACATTGGTAATTCCAATACAATCTGAGCGATTTTGCACTAAATTCGGCCAGACAGTGTCAAAAATTGCTATTTTCTGGCAAGAACAAGGACAAATCGCGTCTGCTTTGGACAAAGGTAAAAATTTCACAGTATTTAAGAAGACACAGTCCCACACCCACACAAAAGGAGGAAAGAACCACGAATGTAACCAAAATTGCCGTGATGTAGCTGTTGGTCTTCTAATTTTACCTAAAAATGTGTAAAAAAAGTCATTAAATCAATAGGTAAAAAAATTGCAAAAAATGACAAAAAGTCTCGGTTTTGGCAGTCTCGAATTTGGCCTCGGTCTCGGTAGTCTCGGTTTCGTGGTCTCGGTCTCGGTCTCGGTCTCGGAAAAAAAACCGAGACTTCCATCCCTAGTCGCTTCCCAGAATTGCCCCATTTGATCGGGCACGCCGCAACCTGATTGGTTACATTAAAAAGCGTGGCAAAGTAAGTGCAAATGATTGGTTAATGTAGCAAAGCTGCATGCAATGACCAAATGGCGGCTGGTTAAATAGGTTGTGCTTACCTTTTGGAGCAATAATAGAAAATAAAACATAATAAGTTGAACTGAAAACAATTTTTACACACACTTGGCTCCGGTTTATTAGTAGCTATATAGTGGCTAGTTTATGTATTTTACAACGTACGTTGATATTTCGCCCTAGTGCAATTGTTTATAGGTTCACAATTTGCAGTTTAAATGATGACTTTCATTCTAGCATTTGGTTTGAATCTGTGTTCTTACAAATGCATAAAATAAAATTGAAGAGTTCGTTATATACAATAAACTTATGCAAAATTACAATCTACAGGTCGCGATAAAGACCAAGTTTAAAAATTTTGACATGTAAACAAATTGACCAAACACCGAGTTTAACAGTTGACTAAATAATGGATGCAAATATCTCCAGCTAAACAAAAGCAATCGTGCCCAAATTTGGTATGAGTGTAGCAGATACTAGTCTCAATATGTTATATTTCACCAACCCCATTTGACCACTGGTCACTCTCATACGGAGTTCAACAGTTACTAAATAACGGATGCAAAAATTTCCAGCCTAACAAAAACAATCATGCCCAAATTTGGTATGAGGGTAATAGGCACTAGTCTCGACATGTTATATCTCAAGTTATATCTCAACTAACCGCATTTGACCACTGGTCACTCAAACACCGAATTTAACCCTCGACTAATAAACGGCAGCATATATCTCCTCCCAAGTAAAAGCAATCAAACCCAATTCTGGCATAAGTGTGGTGGACAACAGTCTCTACATGTCATCTTAACGAAATCGCTTCGATGTTTTGTCGATGAACTTCAGCGTCCTAACTGCAACTGTATTTGAACTTCAAGATTATCGTTCTATGAACGGTAATAACTCAAAATATTCTATACCGTTTAGGACTAAACTTGGTATATATAAACTAGCACAATTGTACTGTGCATGAGCCAAATTTGGTTTTTTAGAGTACAGAATGACGTAGTTATGATCTTTTTATTAATAATAAAAACTAGGTATTTGCCTATGTACCCATACGTACTTGATTTCCTTACTTGCAACTTGCCAGCTGAAAGCAAGTCGCTTTTTTACGTATGCGCATATAATTTTCTATATGCACATACGTAGCATATATGCTACATGGTCAGTGCTGTGACCATGTAGCATATTTCACAGCGTATTTTGGAAAACTGTCAAAATTGTTAACAAAACAAATACATGTGCTTACGGGCTATTTTTTTGTCTGTGAAATGCAAAAAACCGCTTATAAGTAGCTTCTAAAACACCTGAGTAACAGCTCATCAAAAAGAGCTCTATATACGAATCTACCACCTTCAATCTCAAATACCACCTATTTACACAAGACATAAAAGGAAACAATATGCGGTGGCTCATTTTCACTAATCTCAATAATTAACTTAGCCACCACATTAGAAATTACTTCTTTGACATTGCAAATAAACAGACGTTACCTTGTTGATCGTACTCGGTAACTGTGGGTCACTCATTTTCTCCCGCTAAGTACCCATGCCGTGGACCTTTTTCCTCATCTTCCGCAACATCCCACCCACCAGGCCACACGGTGTCCAGTTTGCGTTTTAGCATCTCGTGATGGCCCGTTATTTCGTAGCGGTACACAAATGTACCTGGGACCCAAGAATTTGAAATTAGCTCGCCTTTTATTTGTGGGATTTCTCCCTTATGGCACGACCAATCGAACTTTGTGTTGATTGTGTAGAAATACTTGCGTAGAAAATTTCTAGCAGCTTTCAAATACAACCATTGGGTCCGCGCGGCTGGGACATATTGCCAAGGGATTTCCGGTTTGCCATGGTTTTCCATATGATGACGTGAAGAATTTTGGTGTGTTTTATCATCATAGGTTGGGTGTGGTGTCCACCCAATAGTGCGAGAAGCCTTGTCTACAGGGTCCCTCTCCCAAAACTCCCGCCACTCCCGCTCACGCTCCTCTACAATGTCAAATGAAGACATACCTACCTCAAATAACGCCAAAAGTAAAAAGTAAACACAGCAGAGAAAAAGTAAACTATGGATAAGAATGAAATTGGAAAGAAAATTTACACTTGATATAGGGAAATTTTGGCGGGACAATTTGGCGCGGTTATCATCCTAACAATCTCCAAAGCTATCATTTTCACACACGCACACACACACATTAGTGGTCGAGAAACAATGTACAAACTCGACAACAAAAAACTACAATTTGTTTGCCCTGAAGATGGCAGTTGGGATATAGGTCGAGGAGTACCCACTACTGCTGCCACCACCACCAGCATCCTCACCTCTACTCCCACCCCCACCTCCACGTCCACCACCACCACCTCCACGACCACGTTCTCCTTCCCCTTCTTCACCTTCACCTAACACTGCGCCATTCATCTCTGGCAGATGTCCGGGTAGGTGGTTTTTTGTCTCCACTTCCCGTCACGCCATACCCGCACCACCCGCACCCATCTTGTTTCCTCCCCCGTGGCACCGTACACCCCACCACCTCCGCAAACTCCTTTAAAAGGTACTCTTTTTTCCATCGTCGTCCATTCCCGTCCACCTCCCATTCTTCACTCCGCGTATCCGGGCAATCCACCGTGGCCCGTGGCCTTCACCCACGTCGCCACCTGACTCTCCGTCCCCAAAAATTGAGATTTCCCCATGGGCACTCCTCGACCAAAATGGTTATTTTAAGCCTGAGGATGCATTATTAAACTCACTAGCAGATTCTCAAAAAATAAGCTGACCAACTGTTGCTGGAGTTGCTACAAAATGCTCAGCAGAAAGGCCCTAACGGGCGACAAGTTAGTCACCGATTGAGAATGCTTCAATTTCTTTAAAGCTTCTCATGGATGACTGACTCGGCGTGTACCTCATTGTTAGTAATTCCACCGAAGGTCACCTACACGCTAGTATCTTTGTTTCTGACACACCTTTTCCTACACAGTTTTCGACAAAAAATACTACTAGCTGCAGTAGTTGACTAACTTAATATCGCTTAGTCAGGGCCATGAAACAGTTAAAAAATTAAAAATTGAAACGGTTGAAAAACAGAAAATATTTATGTTTAGTAACAGTTTGTTTATGCAAATTTGACGCCTTTAACTAAAGTGGTTCCAAAAATAGTGTTATGTGAGAATCATTAGGAACCTTCAAACATGGCGAGACCTGTAAAATTTGATTTAGTAGTTGAAAACTTTCGACCTATGGTAACATAACCTTTACTCAAGTCTATTATGTTTAAATTTACAAGTTAAGCGTGTACTCTGACGAATTATTTTTGCTAAAAAAGAGCGTTAAATTTAGACCCTATAGTTTCATTACTAGATGAAAGCATTAAGTTTATTCATGCCCTTTAGCAGGCTACTTGTTTCCTAAAAAGAAAACATACATAACCTAACAAACTGACAAAAAAGGAAAATCTAACTACCGTACCTAACTATTAATAAAAAGAAAACACTACATAGGCCAACTGCTTGGCCTGTGTAGAAATCTACACTATATGGGCATTAGGCCCAAGTAGTGCACCATCAATAGATATTCACAGCACGTATATATTACTACGCAGGCACTAGGCCAGCGTAGTGCAAATCGATGTAGCACATATACGCTACATGGTCACAACACTGACCATGTAGCATATTATGGTACGTATGTGCATATAGAAATTTATATGCGCATACGTAAAAAAACAACTTGCTTTCAGCTGGCAAGTTGCAAGAAAGGAAATCAAATACGTATGGGTACGTAGGCAAATACCTAGTTTTTAGTATTAAAAAGATCACGTAACTACGTGACCAGTGGTCAAATGCGGTTTGTTGAGATATAACATGTTGAGACTAGTGTTTATTACCCCATACCAAATTTGGGCATGATTGCGTTTGTCTAGCCGGAGATATTTGCATCCGTTATTTAGTCAACTGTTGAACTCCGTGTGTGAGTGACCAGTAGTCAAATGGGGTTGGTTGAAATATAACATGTTGAGACTAGTGTCTGCTACACTCATACCAAATTTGGGCATGATTGCTTTTGTCTGGCCGGAGATATTTGTATCCGTTTGCTAACCGCGACATGAATTTGGCGTGGGGTGCTTTGTTACTGTGTTGGAGTGACCAGTGGTCGGATAGAGTTGGTTGATATATAACATGTTGAGACTAGTGCCTATTACCTTCATACCAAATTTGGGCATGATTGTGTAACGGGGTTACACGCCAATTAGTAATAGTAATTAGGTATTAAGTGCAGCGCAAGTGACAACCTAAATGTATAAGCTTCTTACACAAATACTGAACTGAAACTGAAAAATTTTACTTCGAAAAAACAATTGTAAGTGAACCAAACAGTGCCACAACGTAAAACGTTACATAATATCACATGACATTCAACAAAAAAGAGGCAAAAAAAGAAACGCAACAGATGAAAGTTAACGAGCACAGAAAAACAAAACAAAACAAACTACGAAGACAGAGGAGGACAAAATATTCATGAAGTTATCTATAAATTTTCAAGAAACGTTTTAGCTGATTTTTAACAATTATTAAGCCGCTGCTAAACTCATGAACCGATTTTGCACAAACAAGCCAATACACAACACAATTTAAAGAAATATTCCTACGAATCGCACAAATCCTACAAATACTTCGGTCTATTCTTGTGCGGAACCCTAACTATCGAATGACTGCTTGAGAACTGTTAGGTCACCCGTGGTTAGCAAAACCTGATCCATCCACCGTTGTCCCACATCTGCCGGTGACTGAAGCGGAGGAACCGGCGACTGACATTGTCGATGTGAAGGGAGACTAAAGCGAAATATTACTTCCGGACGGTTCCACCAAACAATGTACGGCATGCAACGAGTACGGTCATACTACCGACGGGTGTCGGCTAGCCCAAGAGGTACCGGATTTTCTAACCAAATCGAGAACGAACGAGCCTCAAAACAGATGGATAACCGCTGTGTCTAGGCATACTTTAACCGCGCCAATAATATTATTGCTCTGGAACCTTTTTTCTTTCCCGATACCACTGATGGCAGAACTTATCAATCGTGACAGCCACAACGCAAATACGCTAAATGCCCCATATTTAAAGCTTGACGTTACTGACAGATGGAGCATACCAGAACCGTCAGTTAGCACTAACCAAGCAAGGGTGATAGTAAATGGTTTGGTAATAGTAATTGGTTTTAACCCATTTGATTCAGGCAGTCTACAACCAGCACTTCATATCCCAACGTCGGTTTTTACCACGTTTGGTTCAGGCTGTACACTGAATCCGGGGACGGCCCCGAGCCGGGCACCTGCTTTAATTTCGCTAATGCATCCTGCATGTTCATCAGACTGTCGCCGGCTTCTTATTTCTGCTTGCTCCTGGCTTCTATGCTTATAACTTTTATTTTTGCTTTTCGCATACGTATTGCTATTATATTTTACGCTTAATAATCCCTGTTTATTTTTCTGCAATCTGCCCCGCCCGTGTTTGCTTTTTTGTTCTTGTCAGCAATATGCATCGCAAC
>JASANF010009041.1:0-27193 GCA_030248245.1 Trissonchulus sp. WLG1_4
CGCATAAAAAAAGCGCTATAGCACAAAAAGTGCTATTTCGATTTCGTTTACACGCGTTCGTTACCAATATATTCTAGAAGAAATATTAAACGCGGCCATTATTTGTGGATAAGTGATTTTCAATCCTAATTTCCGCACACATTTACTGCTGAGTTGCTCCAAAACCTTACTGTAAATGGGGTCTTGAATTCAAGATCCACGTACTGTAAATTTTATATACAGTACTGTGCAAAAAAAGTTCCCTGTTCGTCGGCGTACGACGAGCTTCGTCGTTCGCGAAAAGTGACGAACGGTGGCCGGAAAGTGACGAACAAAAAATTTTTTCAAAAATTTTTTAAAAAGTGCTCCAAAACACATTTTCAGTGTAAAAAAGTGAAAAATTGAAAAGTTTTTGTTCGTCACTTTCCGGCCACCGTTCGTCACTTTTCGCGAACGACGAAGCTCGTCGTACGCCGACGAACAGGGAACTTTTTTTGCACAGTACTGTAGAAACTTGACAGTCAAAATTGAAATTTTGTCCGAACCTTAACCTTCGATTTCTCAGCCCACAGACGTGCTAAAAATTCAGCGATACCTGGGAACGCTTTGTCTAGGTGTGTAGATTTCAAAAATAGTAAAATCTCGCCAAAAATTCACTATTAAGGAAGTTACAGTTGTTTTAGTACAGCCGGTTTGGTGCTTGTTAACAGAAAAGTTTTTAAGTCTAATTCTCCGGCCAAGGCTGAACGCAAGGCAAATTTAGTGGCCCAAGTGTAGTGTCCTACACTGTTAACTTTGTTGCAAATTTGCCAACATGGCCAACTTAAATGGCCAACTTGGCCAACTTAAGTTGGCCAACTCAACTTGGCCAACTTGGCCAACTTGGCCAACTTAAGTTGGCCAACTCAACTTGGCCAACTTGGCCAACTTAAGTTGGCCAACTCAACTTGGCCAACTTGGCCAACTTGAGTTGGCCAAATCAACTTGGCCAACTTGGCCAACTTAAGTTGGCCAACTCAACTTGGCCAACTTGGCCAACTTAAGTTGGCCAAATCAACTTGGCCAACTTGGCCAACTTAAGTTGGCCAACTCAACTTGGCCAACTTGGCCAACTTAAGTTTTTTCAAGTTAGTCAGTTAATGAAAATAAAAATTTAAAATGTAAACTTCGAGATTTGAACTCGACTTTATTTCAAATAGTGAAAGTATCGGATGTTCAAGTTGGCCAAGTTGGCCAAGTTGATTTGGCCAACTTAAGTTGGCCAAGTTGGCCAAGTTGAGTTGGCCAACTTAAGTTGGCCAAGTTGGCCAAGTTGAGTTGGCCAACTTAAGTTGGCCAAGTTGGCCAAGTTGAGTTGGCCAACTTAAGTTGGCCAAGTTGGCCAAGTTGATTTGGCCAACTTAAGTTGGCCAAGTTGGCCAACTGAATTGGGCCAAGTTAGCCATTTTTAAGTTGGCCAAGTTGGCCAACTGAAGTTGGCCAAGTTAGCAATTTTTAAGTTGGCCAAGTTGGCCACCCCGGATGTGGCCTCAAAATTTTTTAAAATAATTGTTAATGTCTTTTCAGATTCATTTATTTCTCATCATCCAACATTTAGGCAGAACAGTTAACAATTCTTAGAAACAAAACTAACTAACTGTGTATATACATCAACTGATTAAGTTGGCCAAATTTGGCCATGTAGGACACTACACTTGGGCCAATTTAGTTTAAAGTTGAAATTTCCTGCCTACAGTACTGTGCAAAAAAAAGTTCCCTGTTCGTCGGCGTACGACGAGCTTCGTCGTTCACGAAAATTGACGAACGGTGGCCGGAAAGTGACGAACAAAAAATTTTCAATGTTTCACTTTTTTACACTGAAAATGTGTTTTGGAGCACTTTTTAGAAAAGTTTTGAAAAAATTTTTTGTTTGTCACTTTCCGGCCACCGTTCGTCACTTCGCGAACGACGAAGCTCGTCGTACGCCGACGAACAGGGAACTTTTTTTTTGCACAGTACTGTACTTGTTTTTTTATATACTTGTTTTTTACAATACAAATCAGTTCTGAAACAACGGGGAAACGAGCCATAGGACGGTGTTTCTACTAAATATCCACTTTCAATGAAAAAAGGATATTGGCCAATGTTTAAACAGTTTGAAAAATTATTAAGGAAAGTTCAAAAATAGACATGCAAGTTCTTAGGAAGAAAAGATTCAGTTAATTTTTTTCACAAATGCTTAAAAAATTTGCTCGTCCGGGAGTTGAACCCGTGACCTCTCGCACCCAAATCGAGAATCGTACCACTCGACTAACGAACCACAAGATACATTGTGAACAAGCAAAGCCCAATGCAAAATGAGCCTAGAAATATCAAACCTATATTTTCACTTGGTGAACCAAAACCTGCTGCGCAGCAAATAATTATGTGCACCAAGTAACATTTTGTATATCTACAAACAGTTGTAGATATTTTTCATGAAAGCCATTAAACTGCATGTTCTGTATCATCATTAAAAGTCTCGGTATAAATCTAACGTATAAACATGCTAGTGAGAATCAAAAATCACTGATTTCTAACCACATCAAAAAATGACAAACTATACACAGCAATAATTACAATAACATGGGTTGCTCCAATCCCGTTTCATTGCTAACCATTCAAATTCTCACACATATGTTTACGGCAACCGTACCGTTCGGTTTGTGTGAACTGCTCAAAACAGTGGACATATTAAGGTTATGTGACCAATGTGAGATAAATGTGAGACCTATGTAATTCTAGACATTACTGCAAGTTACCATCTGACTGTGGAAAATACTTATTGTATGTTATGAATATGAATAATGCAAAGTTTTTTCCATCGACTACACTTGCAGTCTGTCTTGACATAGTCATGCAACAAGCTCTTCTGCTGAGTGAGAAGTTGTTACACTGTGAGATTTGAGTGTCAATATTCCAAAGAAAATATCAAACGCGGCCATATTTTGCGGATAAAATGATTTTTAATTTCTAATTTCTGTACACATTTTCTGCTGAGTAGCTCCTAAGTCTTTCAAAACAGTAAAAATGGTGAAATGTAAACACGTTTTGAAGTGAAAAAACTATAGTCAAAACTACTGTAATTTTATATAAAATGCAAGTCTCACCGAGATTTGAACTCGGGTCACTGGATTCCAAATCCACAGTGCTAATCATTGCACTATGAGACTGCTGAGAAGAAGCTGGTAATTTCGACTTATGTACAGTATCTTCAAGTATCATTTAAACTGTATCTTTAAGGGTTGGGGGTTGGGTGACAAATCACGAATTGTTTCAAACAGAAGATTGTAAATTGTAGACAGTCAATTCAAAAAGTTCAATTCAGTTAATTATTAGTTTATTAACCTGCAACAAAAAACTGTTTATTGCACTCAGGCAAAACTTTTTGCATGTCGCTTTCGCTTGTTGCTTCATTCAACGTGTATGTATTTGATCAGCTATATGCGAATTCATAGCAATCCGTATCCCAGTTGGCTAAAATGGTAGTATGCTGTGCATTTGCCGAGCATCTGGTTACGGATCAGAGTGGGGGAGGATCGATTCTGCCAGCCATTTTTTGTTTGCATTCTATAACAGCTCGTTCCAACTTCCAAGCTCCGCCAAGTTGTTCTTTGCGCGATGTGTGGCAGTGCGGCGAGGTACCTGCCCTTCTAGTGTTAAATAACACTAGAATTTCGACCTACCCAGATTAACGTAGGACTTTGAAATTCTGAATATAGTATATACGCGGCCCCCTCAGGGGGCCGCGTAAAAATATGCAAATGAGCTTCAAACTTTGTGTGCACTTGTTTTACATAGGTAGTTACTATTACAATGACTGAATGATACGTACACAAACAATGAACAAATCTGCAGAACGGACACATTTTGAACACACACTTACGTTCACCTACACCCGCAGAATTACACGGATAAAAACACACAGACACGGACACACGACTACCAGTTTATTGCACGTCATTTTCTTCACACCTCATTCTAAAGCAGCCTGCTGCGCTGTGGCGCAGCAGGAAAAAGTTAGATACCAGCGAAACACATGATTTCAGTGTACCGTTCATGCATGGGTACAGGTAGTGGTATTGTGTTTAATCGATATTCGAAATTTAGAAGAAGCAAAAACAGTTTAAGAAGAAAATTTATTAATTAAGTAAAAATATTTAGTCTTATTTTCGATTTTGGCATCACTAATAGGTATATGTTAGTAATCAGTTATAATAACCAAAATCGGTAGTCGTAACAAAGATCTTAGAAACTGCTAAACAACCAAGGCCGGTTGGCTCAGGTGGTAGTGCGCTAAGCATTTACTGAGCATCTGTAGCCCGTTTCAATAAACTCACAGGTCCACAAATTTGTGGGCCTGTGAGCCTGTGCCTGTGAATTCTGTTTCAATATCTCGCTCTCACAGGCACAGCGAAATTCATATAACTGCGCATATAACAGAAAAATGTTTTTCAGCAGCGTACCTATGTGCGTTTGCTGGCAAGCCGAGCATGAAGTCACATTGTGTGCGTCACCTGTAGAATAGTGACCTGTGCCTGTGGCCTGTGACAGGCAGCATTTTATGCTTATTGAAATTGGATTCACAGGCACCTGTGGCCACAGGTCACAGGCCCACAAATTTGCGCCTGTGGGCCTGTGAGTTTATTGAAATGGGCTACTGATCTCAAGTCGGGGGTTCGACACCCCACCGGTTGCTAACTTTTGCGTTCTGCGTGGTTAGAGTTGCTGTCCTTCATCTTTATGTCTCCTGTGAGCAAGACTGACCTACCTGCCTTTCTAGTGTAATTTAAAGTAGGAAGTCCGACCTACCCGAAAATGCATAGGACTTTCAGATTCTGAATATACCTAGTATTATATATACGCCGCCCCTGAAGGGGCCGCGTAAAAAGTTACATAAAAGTCATTGATTTTGGGCTTACTTTAACTTTAACTTAATTTAGCGCGAGTGCCTTACCTTAACTGTAACTTTAACCTTAATGGAAATGGTTTAGCTTTTTGCCCTACTACTTAGTTATACATGTGTGAGTGTAGAAAGAAGTTTAAGATAATTTAAGGACAGAAATTGGGGCCTCACTTCCGATCCCGAAGGGTACAGTCGTGAGTACCCCAGTTGGTTACTTTGTCTTTAATTTATCTGGTTATCAAGCTCAGGGCCCGATTTATCGAAACATCAAATGTTCGTCGTTGAAAATGTTCGTCGTTGAAAAAGCAAATGTTCGTCGTTGAAAAACAAATGTTCGTCGTTGAAAAATAAATGTTCATCGTTGAAAAACAAATGTTCGTCCTTGAAAAACAAATGTTCGTCGTTGAAAGTTCGTCGTTGAAATTGTTCACCGTTGAAAATTTTTCAACGACGAACATTTGTTTTTCAACGACGAACATTTGTTTTTCAATGACGAACAATTTAAAAGACAATCATTTGCTTTTTCAACGACGAACATTTGTTTTTCAACGACGAACATTTGTTTTTCAACGACGAACATTTGTCCTATAATTACGTGTTATGTTCGTTGTTGAAAATGTTTCGATCAATCCAAAATTTTCAACGACGAACATTTTCAACGACGAACATTTTCAACGACGAACATTTTGCTTCGATAAATCGGGCCCAGATCTTGGCTTGATTTCACAGACAAGTTTCAGCACCAACTTTTTTGACTTCTTCATTTTCCGAAAACACTTTGCAAAGGCTCGGTGCTCGGTGGTTTTTGCAACCGTTAAGTAAATGCGTACACGTATACTTTGTAGCACGGTCAAGCGTGCTCTCATGTATTTGTACGCACGCGGCGTGAGGGAAACGCCGAGTGTGTGGTACGAGTGCGCGAAGCGCACGAGTGCCACCAGGGTTTCCTAGAACGCGCGCATTCAGATAGATGAAAATAGGCTCAATCGTGTTATAGAGTACTTGTATAGTAGAGGAGCGTAATGTGAACCACCTACTTTTTTGGCTTTGCAACGGTCAAACTTAAACCCAAATATCTCAAATTAAACTAGAGTATTTAGCACAATATTTTGTCAGCACTTAAGGGGGTAATGTCGTTTTCGTGGTTTTTGACATTTCAGTGTAATTTTTGCGCCCACAGAACTCAAGCTAAAAACGGACTACGGCTTCGAAACTTTAACCACATTATCTTTAGGAAAATATCCCCACCCGTTTTTTTCCTTTTCTAAAAATAGTTTGTAGAGTCGGTGTTATGGGCTTTTGAAAATTTTAGAGAAAAGTCAAATTACGTGATTTTTGCACAAAAATGTCATTTTCTCAACGTAGAAACGACTTATCAACTATATCAAAAAAACGGGTGGGGATATTATGTCAGTGCATAACTGCAAAAAGTTTAGTAGTTGTTGGCTGATCTTGAGTTTCATAACTGTGGCGCAAAAATTAGTCAAAAAAACCGCTGATGGGGTGTATTCAAATGATTGCAGCAGCAAAATTGCAAAAGATAATCTGCTTTTAAATATAGGTTTTTTAAAGCTAGAAGGTGTAGAAAAATGTAAAAAAGACCGCTCTAGTTTTCGTTGAGGTTAAATGCAGTTATGGTAGTTTAAAAAAACACCTAAAAACGCAATTACCCCCTTAAACTAACTATTCAATGTGCTCTATAGTGAAAATCGTGTTCCAGCGTTTATTATTTCCAAAGTTACAGCCCAAACCATAATTAAAATCTGCATTTGGTTCACATTTGGGAGCGGGTCCTAAAGTGAACTGTTGGGGTCCCTTGGTTGAACCAGTGCCAATTTTGGCGTCTTATTCAACTCAAAAGTTATGAAAACGAAATAACTAGAGAGTTCAATTGTAACCAAAGTCAGTGATATAAAATACTTCTTACGAGGTGCCATAAAAACTTTTTAAGGTCAGGTACAACATGGGCACTTTTACAGAACAAGTTTTTATTAAAAATCACTAATTTTGCGATATGTTACAGAGGAATTTGCCCAACTAAAGTAAAAAATTACCGAACTGTAATCACTAAGAAGTTTTGATTAACTATTTCTCGTAGCCAACTGAATAATATTTTAAAAATGAAAACCCGTTTGGGCATTTAAATTTCCTGTATCTTTTGATGTAAAAAACACTGTCAATTAATTTGCCACGGCGAAGTTATGCCGGTTTAAAAGAGCTGGTGATCCACTATTGGACCGGTTCACATTTAGCTTCTCTACTATATGACGACTTAAAATCATAATGATTTAAAATTTGAATCCAAAAAATTTAAAAAAATCAGAGCTGCTGGTAATCGAACTCACACACTTCTGATTAGTAAGTCAGACGCCTTAACCAATAGGCCGCAGCTCCATCGGATGCTACGCCTAGAATTTGTGCTGAGTTTATACGAAATACCAAAACTTATTCTCATAGAGGTTGTAAGAGGAATGTTACAATATTTATATGGCAATTGGTTTACAATCTTACAATTGCGATATGGCTTGGCTCAGTCGTCGATTTATCTTATCCATAACATCAACAGGCGTGCACTCAGCTTTGGTCAGTTCTTCTCTTTTGCACATTATCAAAACAGCCAAACCTCAACGGCCAACTAATTTCAGTCAATGCACTGAAACTGAAAACGCATGTAGATCATGCTCAGTTTCAGTGCATTGCTGTAACCAAGAGTACATAGAAAGAGTATGACACTCTTCCTATTATGCCTTCGGGCACCAAGCCGTGAAAAGCATTCCACTAATAATAAAACTCAAATCAAAAATCAACGTTCATGCACAAGCGTACCTGTAGTTGTTGTAGGACGTAGGAACATCCCATACCTAGATATCTAAAATGTACTCTTGCTAAAATCAAGCCTTAAACCCTTGACGGCTTTGTACTTTGTTTTGGCGAAAAAACCAAGATGAAGCCCAAAACACGAAATATATACTCATTTGCAAGAACTAACATACATGCAAAATTGACGTTTGCTGTTTATTTACTGAAAGTTCATTCCTGTGCCCGTATACTCAGTAAAAAATTACTTGAAAAACCAAATAGTTTATTTCGAAAAAGTGGCAAATAATATAAAAGTTTGAGAAAATAAACAAATGTCTAAAACAATCTTCCGTCGGGATTGTGGAGCCAGGGGTAAGTGTCGGGACAGGAGCCGCAGGTGGTAAACCAGTGTTTCCCGGTGGCCAGCTGGGTGTCGTAGCCGCAGTTGTTTGGAGACTGAAACAAGAAAACATGACCGTCAGTTTGCCCATGATTGAACCACGCCACAATCTAATCTCATACACTATTGGGGGCGTAATTCTGCCGGCTGAAAGTATAAGTATACGGCTGAAAGTATACGGCTATAAGTATGAAACCAACCCTAATTTTTACGCCCTATCTAAAATTGTCTTAGATTCAAACTGTTCTGCACATGTAACACTAAAAGGATTAGGATAGTAAGCTGACAACGGACAGCTTGAGCTTACTATGATTAATTCTAAGTATGTTAACTTTTAGTCAGTTCCAGTTGACCCTACGTTATCGACTAAATACATAAATTTGAATCTACGAGACGGAAACGCTATATTATTAGGTATGCATATACTCTTTCTTTCATGAACTTCATTGCACATTTTGGCGTGTGAGCTAGACTAGAATACAAAGATACTGCGACAAAAATCTGGTTGTGTGTGGAACCCGCTGCAGCAAGCTTAAGGACTGTTGAGAAGACTAACCCTGCATGGCGCCACAGCCTGGGGTTGTCCCCCGCACTGCCAGGGGGTGAAGTTGGCCAGGTCTCTGATCCGGGTGGGGGTTCGCATCCACTCGATCAGCTGAGACACGCTCACCACAAACACGTCCGGATTGACAAGGATCTAAACATACAGAATCGTTTATATAGGGTGTGATTTACAAAAGGTGTTTAGCTTTAAGGGGGTAGTGTCGCGAAAGCAGTCGATTTTGCGCGACTATAAAACTTTTTCAGTGAAAGATAGGTCATTGTTCTTTATATACTCTAAAAATATTATTCAAGACAAATATTTTTGCCAAGTTTCAGAAAAATTGATGCAGCATACAGTTAGCAGTGAAGTCGCAAAGTCGGAAAAATGACGTTTTGAAAACCTATTCACATTCGATAATTTCGTCACAATTAAAAAACTTTTTGTTTAGACTCTTTACATAAAGTAAAAGCACATATGCTCTAGTTTAGGCACACAAAAGTTAGTGCAAATTGCTTGAGTCGTTGTGGAGTAACGCCTGTTTGAACTGTGAAACTGTGCGTAACCTGTAAGGTACTCACAGCAATAATGATAAATTGTAAAAATTTAGACACTTATTTTGAAATCAAAAGAAAAACGATTTTCATTTTTCTTATTTGTGGCAAAAAATGGTGCGTCAAAACATTACATGTACTTCACAAGCTGGCCAATCTGATATCTGGCTTGATTTTTTGAACTTTTATGTCTCTATTGTGTGATGTCTGGCTCACAAATGGTGATTGGTTAAAAATATTGGTAGATATTGGTAGTCTAGTGTCTGGCAGTATTTATTTGACACCATGTGGCATTTCAGTAGTTTCTCAGTGAACGTACAATTTCAAATCAAAAAGTTCTCATTTTGCAGCCTATGAGCAAAACTGCTTTGGCGACACTACCACCTTAAGTCTCTGTCTAGTGTCTCTAAGGGTCCATTCATACTCACAGCCGTGTATTCGTTCAGCCGGCCAAATTACGAAATATGGCAAATCTTATGCCCTATTAGTGGCATGATTCTTTTGTATTTTCGTCGGCTATACGGAGTACGGACATACGACTGTAAGTATGAATCGAGCCTATAGGCTAACGTGACGGCCTGACCTTGCAGGAAGAAGTCATAATCTTAGCTATAGTCTCTGGCCTTAAGGAAGAGGTCTTAAATGCTGTGTTGTTGTTTGCACGAGAAATTTGGGAAGCAAGATGTCTGTTAAATGTAGCCACATCCACATGACATGGGGGTTTGACTGTTCACTTTTAAACAATCAAGGCGGGTATTGACTGAGTATTCAGTTGGTAAAACATGAAAAAAGCAGCTTAGCGCCTATATTCCGTTTCAAACACACCTGAGTCAAAAATTCCTCCAAAGCAATGACTGAAGCATTATTGGCCAGGAAGGTCAAATAGTCAGCATTGAGTGTGAGCACGTACGGCGCTCGATTGCTGTTGTAAGCTCGATCAAAATTGCTTCGCAGCACATTCAGTACATCGTCTTTGGTGTCGTCTGCCTTCAGCACAGCACGCAGCATAGCACCACGTTTGTATTGACTGATTTCTGGGATATAGTAGCCGTAGAATTGGTTGATGGGGACTTCCCAGATGCCGGGGTGGGACTGGGTGGGACAGGGCTCGATCTGACAGGCCCATGGGATACTGTAGTCCAGAGTCTGCGGCCAGAATGGGGGATTTTCGCGCCCGGGATTAGCTGACATGGAATTGTCGTAGGTGAAACCTGAAACCAAAAATGCTTCCCACGCAGTGTTTTTTTTTTCGTCAAAAATTCTGCGTCGTCTGACGCACATGCCCAAATTTTTTTGCGTCATTTTGAAAAAAAGTGCGCAGAGCGGTTATAATGCTATCTATGCACGAGTTTTAGGTGAAAATCACTTTATTATGGCAATGGCCGTCCTCAATTACGATTTTGAGATTTCAAAAAAATTTACTGAAATAATTTTCAATTCTACATTTAAAAAATTTCGGGGGGAATGGCTTTTTGATTTTTTGTAATGGGTTAAAATGCACTGTTTCAATATTAACATAAAAATGTGAATTTATTGAAAATGGAAGACCATGTTGCCAGAAGTTGCAGGGGTCTGGGGGCGGCAGCCCCCAGGAAAAAAATTGGGAAAATTTTTTATTTTTAGTCTAAATTTGATCAATTGGAAACGTATCGAAAAGTTTTTTCGACCAGGCAAGAAAAGCGAGGACGAGGACCGAGGACCCTTGTGTAAAAATCCACTGCTTGACTTATCTCAGTTCCCCTGGAGACGGCATCTTTACGCCAAATTAGGTTGGCAGGAACTGAGCTATTAACACTGTAAACACGCAGCTAGTTTCAGAAGATATATGTAATAGAATTCTCCTATTCCACATTTTGATACTAGCGCGGCAATCATCTAAATATCTATCGGCATTAATTGATGCTTTTAAGACACTTGCTGGGTGTGGCATGGTTCGACAGTTCTAATTTGTTCTAATTGGCATTTGTTCTAATCATATGTAATCTTAATCATATAACTAATCATAATAGGTTGTAAACTGTCATTGAACCAGTTGTAGCTGTATATGTGGTAGTTCAGAACAGGACCCAGTCAGGTCCCGGACCCAACTAGTTCAGAGTAGGACACCGCTACAGACTAGTTCACATCGGGACCCGCAAAAGTCAGACTTACACAAAAGATGCCTGCGCACGCATGACCAGTTTTGTCATGTTTGTATATATAATTGCCTCACTTGTACTTTCAAGTATTGTGAGTGTTGGACGCTGCTTAAGTTCGGTTATCACCCGGTAATGGGTGATAAACGATGGTATCTTGTTTCGCCTATATCAAAATTTTAACGCGTTAACACAAATTACAATTTCAACTTTAATGAACTACGTAATTATCGACTTAATAGATTATAAAGACATTGAAATTATACAAAACTCGTTTATAAAGTTGTTGTTTGAAAAGTTCGGGCAAAAAACTACGTTTCAACAATTTCTTGTGAGGGTCAGTTTTCAGTGTAATAACTTCGCAGCCGTTTGAATTTATAAGTTACACTTACATGAGCAATTACACCACTGGTCTGCTCTTGATACTTTTATGTTAAACCGCCTCTTTGTTAAGTTGACGGTCCCGATCTGAACTAGTCCGTAGCGGGGTCCTGCTCTGAACTAGTTGGGTCCGGGACCTAACTGGGTCCTGCTCTGACTGAACTACCACATATATACAGATCAAGCTTTAAACGTTAGACACATCAGAAAATTTTACAAATTTAATGGTTTCGACGCAATTTTAGAAAATTTTTCAAAACTTTCACGACGAAAATGCCATTTTCGGCACTTTTTGGCCAAATCAGCTATGACATCCTTCAGCCTCAGCCGAAAAAAAGTGCGTCACGGGACGCACATGGCCAAAAAAAAGTGCGAAATTTCGGAAAAAAAGTGCGGCGTTTCGCACTTTTTGACGCAAAAAAAACACTGTTCCCACGTATTGCTTATGTTATTATATGTACCTTACACTGGTCTAGGTACGCTACTCTGCTGCATGCAACAGTCTAATTAACGAAATATATGAATATATGAACTACAAACTGCTTTAAAGCAGTTAAGCACTATTAGTAGCGTGATTATTTCGTAATTTTGCCGGCTGAACAGATATACGGCTGTGAGTATGAAACGAGCCTGTTTTACGCATTGAAAGCGGTTGAACGCAGCTATGAACAGATTCGCTTCTTTCTTGTGTTGCAGACTAGTCAGGCTACAAATGATACACCGTGTAGACCTTGTTGCTTCATGCTGTTGAACTGGGTGTCTCCCCCGATGGCGAGCTGCGGGGCGCGGAACCCCTTGAGGGCCGTGGACTCCATCAGGCTCTGGTCTCGCAGCAGCACCCGCATCCCGCTCATCTCCGCTGACCAGCGATTCTCGTCGAATTCCTTCAATGTTTCGTGACTGAAACAGAAAAAGGAAAAATCATCCGAACGGTTCAGAATATCCAGCGTCAGTAACCTTGTCTGTGTCTGTAAACCAGTCTAGAGGACATAAACCAGTCATGAAACAGAGGAGTGGTAGACAGACATCGGAATAACCCAGGGGGGATTTAAACCACCCAATTCGCAGACCAACATTTTGCCAATTCAGCGACTGGTCCAATGCTGAGTGTCACAAATACCTTAGTACTTAACGAGCCTGATATTCTTTACACATAATACAGACACTGCTGCACATAAAAATCATATTTTTGCATAGGCATTGAAATTTGAAAATTTAGTTTTACACGCCCCAAATTGCTCGTTCCTAGCTATTACGTAACTTTCTTACAACACTTTATCAAAAACTTTGCTTACGGACAAACGGACCCCACACACACAAGCACACGTATATAAACTGTGCTTAGGCTTTAGGTCAGGTTAGGTTTAGGTCTGGGCTACTCAAGAGTCAATAAATCTGCACTGCTCAGTGCTCACGTAATAGAGTTAATGGCAATTTCGTGTCCCTTCCAGTGGAGCCACTGGGTCTGGTCATAATTGTTCCACTCGTGGGACACGAAGAACGTGGCCTTGATGGGACAGCCGTTCCCATTCCGGAACCGGTCGTGCTCAAACAGTCGCCGATAGATGTCGATGGTTTTCTGGTTGACGGCGTCGTCGAAAGTGAGGACGACCATCTGGGGGGTCTCGGCCGCACTCAGGCCCCCTGGGATGTCCCGCCCGCTGCGGCTACAGAAACACTCTGGCAGTTGACAGCGACCCGGCTCGCGAGGCAGGGGACACGGCTCCAGGGCTGACCGGGCTAGCTCTGAAACAAACCTTGTTCAATCTGAATCGTACGCCATGCAATGCGCTCGCTCATGCGCCCTCGTGTGAAATGGCCTTAAACCTGCACTTCTTGGACTCGTGCTAAAAATTTTGGGAAGTGCAAAAAAGAAAAAAAATTTTGGGGGGGGGAAAAGAATTACGAAAAAACAACATAATAAAAAAAACCAGAAAGAGGGGGGAAAAAAAAAAAAAAAAGGGGGAAGTTATGTTGAAAAAAAAACAACACCTAATCTATCCAACCAAAAGAAAAAAAAACAAACACACGAAAGAAAAAAAAAAACAAAAAAAGGCAAGAAAAAAAAAAAAAAATGTTCCCTCAAAAAAAAAAAAACCCGGAAAAAAAAAAAAAAAAAAAAAAAAAAAAAAAAAAAAAAAAAAACAAACCAGGGCCCGATTTATCGAAACAAAATGTTCGTCATCGAAAATGTTCGTCATCGAAAGTTCGTCATCGAAAATGTTGGTCATCGAAAATGTTCGTCATCAAAAATATTCGTCATCGAAAAAACAAATGTTCGTCATCAAAAATGTTCGTCATCGAAAAACCAAATGTTCGTCATCGAAAAACCAAATGTTCGTCATCGAAAATACATGTTCATTATTGAAAAGACAAATGTTCGTCATCGAAAATGTTCGTCATCGAAAATTTTGGATTGATCGAAACATTTTCGATGATGAACATTTGTTTTTTCAACGGTGATTTATCAAAAGACAAATGTTCGTCATCGAAAGTTCGTCATCGAAAATGTTCGTCATCGAGAAATTTTTCGATGACGAGCTTTGGTCTTTTAGAACATTATTATGTTCTAAATGACAAAAGCTCGTCATCGAAATTTTTTTCGATGACGAACATTTCAACGGAGCTCGGTACCTCCGTTGAAATTTTCAACTGCGAACATCTATAGGTACATAAGCAGCTGGCAGTAATTTTAATATTAATATAAATAGCCAACCTTATTTATTATTAATTAAATATTAATGTAAATAGCACAACAGCGCAAAATATTAATTTATTATATTATTATATTATATTATTTATTATATTTTTAATATTAATATTAATTAATAAAATATTTGAAATTAAAAGTATTTTTAATACAAATTTTTAATATTAATTATTAAAATAACCGTACTGCCGTATGGACATTGGGGCCAACTGAACAGCAGAATGGCCGTTCAATTCATACCTTCGCCCGTACCGCCATCTGCCACTTTGCCTGTCAGCCATATGTCCGTTCATCTACATATACTAAACCGCACTATTTCACTTTGTCCGTATATGCCCGGCAAAGTTAATTTCAGTTCAGCTTAGCCAAAACTCCCGGGCTTACGGACAAACGGACATACTGTTCAAAAATATGAACGCAACTTAGGCCCAAGCTATGCGCGTTTGCCTTAAAAAGTAAGAATTAAAAAACGGATTATACAGGCTTTGTCCGTATGCCCTACTGAAGTATGAATCGACCCTAATAGCTGTTAACTGAATAACTGATATCTGCGACCATACTGCAAAGAGAGTCGGCTGGCCGTTTCAAGCATTTGGTTCAGGCGTACTTAATTTAAGACCGGTTCACACTAGTCCTTGATAACACAGAGGGACAAGAAGGACTAGGGCACATTTCGGTCAGCTGCTGTGAAGCATTAACGGAAGCGTTTTAGACGAATTTTGTATTCGGTCTGGAATTGAGGTCAAATATCTTCATGCCAAAAATCGGCTTATCTGGCCAGGTAATTTTGGAATTGCTCAAGGACAAAATGATAGGGACAAGGACAAGGGCGAGTATATGAACCGAGCTCTGTGAAATTAAAACCAGCTTTTCAGCTTTTCTGAACTATTAAATTAGTTAGTTCTCCTTCCTCAAAATGATTTATGTAAAGTTTTTCAAAACTTTAGTTAATGTTGCGGAAAAGTTGAAACAAAATAATATTCAACTTTGAGAGTTTGCCACTATCTATTGGCACCAGACAGAACCACTAAATTCAATACTTTATTGTACCTCAATTTTAGTAGTATTAGGTAGTCTTAGGTAGTAGTAAAGTATTGGAAGTAGTTAGTAGTAGTTATTATTATTATTAGAGAATGTTAGTGGACTTTAATGAAAATGTTCTAATTCAGAATGTTTAGAGTCTAAACTTTGGACTTAGAACGACTGATCTAATTTCGAATGCTGAAAATTTTCAATAATGAACATTTTCGATGACGAACATTTGCTTTTTCGATGACGAACATTTGCTTTTTCGATGACGAACATTTGCTTTTTCGATGACAAACATTTGCTTTTTCGATGACGAACATTTGCTTTTCGATGACGAACATTTGCTTTTTCGATGACGAACGTTTGCTTTTTCGATGACGAACATTTGCTTTTTCGATGACAAACATTTGCTTTTTCGATGACGAACATTTGCTTTTCGATGACGAACATTTGCTTTTTCGATGACGAACATTTGCTTTTTCGATGACGAACATTTTTGATGACGAACTTTTCGATGACGAACATTTTCGATGACGAACATTTGCTTTTTCGATGACGAACTCGCCGTTGAAAAAGCAAATGTTCGTCATCGAAAAAACAAATGTTCGTCATCGAAAATGTTTCGATCAATCCACAATTTTCGATGACGAACATTTTCGATGACGAACATTTTCGATGACGAACATTTTGTTTCAATAAATCGGGCCCCAGGTCTTTTACAATAAAAAGCTTGTAAAATGACAAACTATGATACTTATACGAAAATTTAGCCGAAAAAACTAGGAAATTTAGAATTAGAAATTCCAGAACGTAGGGTTTTAAACAAAATTGGATTTATCAGATTAGATTTAACTTTATCGATAACGCAGCGTCAAATGCACGTAACCGGCTGAAACTTGGCACACTTCCAGAAAATCTACGTGAGACGTGTAGGCCAAAATTTCAACCGGCTATTTTGATGTTCTGCTGTGTTATTTGCAAAATAGATTTAAATCTAATCCGTTAAATCCAATTTTGGATAAGGCCCTTAGTGAATCTGTGAATCAAACAAACTAAACATTTTGGTCTAACTAGCATAAGTCTTGAAACATATAACATATGCAGTATAAATTTTATATTTAGAAATCAACAAGGTATTCAACCAATAATGAATGAAGGAATTACATATGTACACCCGTTAAAGCATAAAGTTTATCTATCTTCTGATTGTATGGCCGTTGCCCTAGTTACCTGTGTCGTAGAGAAATCGCAAAACCTCCGTTTTCGTAAGCCAGTTTACAATAATAGGCCCCAATAAATTACCTCCACCCCCAGTAACCATGCGGGGTCTCTGGCCCCCTACTTTTCACACAAATGTGCCCCTCCTGCGTGCTCTGGCTGGGACACAGACATCGCCCCCCTCGACACACCGCGCCCCCTCCACAGACTTCTCCGTTGATGCAAAATGAGCCAGGGGGAACTAAAATGAAGTATAAATTCATACAATAGTTTAAGTTGTTTCCGTACATAAATCGCAAGGTGTTTGCGTACGGTCATAGGTGCCCCCAAGAGTAGACTACGCCTCGAATAAAGCCTCTGTCTTGAATAAAGTGCTCGTTTGGTTATCGTTCATTCAGTTTTGGGGCTCTTTTTTTGAAAAGTTTGAACTCTGTATATATCTGAACCTGAAGGTACACATTTTGCTCACAAACGGCTTAAAAGCAGAACTGATGTTAGTGTCCTAACAGTATCAGTATTGATTTACATATCAGTATTTATGATACCTAAAACTATTTATGAGATGCATGTTTGCACGGTGACGACCCTAATGCTTTAGTTTATTTATATAGCATTGCTATCAAGGGCACATAAATAATAGTGTTTCACTCTTCCAAAAAAGGGAAACAGTGTTAGTACTCTTGTTACTGTTGACCTATTGGGGCCTGTATGCATTCCATATCCCGCATAAGCTGGCCGTAGGGACACTGACAGACGTTGTTGTAACAGTAGGAGCCTCCGCCACAACGAACGTCCCCGCCACACCAGGAACCAGGGCCCACTGAAATAGGTGTGTGGAAAGCACTAGCTGATTGGCTAAATCCTTATTTCTTATTTATCCCGTGAGATTATAAAATAGATATAATAATTTCATAAGTCGATTGACACGTAATTAAAATTAAGCAGATTAAAAACGTAGATTAAATTGGAATCATAAAGTAGGGGGTTTGTAATAGCGGATACTGTAAAATAGACGAACCAGAAGTCAATCCCGAGGTGCACAGATCGTTGTATGGTTGGAGACCGTTGGGACAAATACAGTAACCGTTTCGACAGTAGGCGCCACCGCGACACGGCTGGGACACGTCGCACGGACCGCCCGGGAGACCACCTGAAACAAGGAATGACACATTGTATAGACGTTGAAGGGTCGATTAAGCCCGGTTCATAGTTGTCCGTAAGGGTTGTCCGTTGTCCGTGTCCGTAAGAGTTAGTTTAGTTCGTACTTGTCCGGATATCCGTAACAACTAAGTTGCCCGAGAGTGTCCGTAAAGGCTGTCCGGATGTCCGGAAGACAAGTTGAATTCAGTTCAACTTTTGTCCGTGTCCGTAAGCAACCAGCCAATCAAATGAAAGAATTATTAGTCACGTGTGTTTGCGTACACATCCGAGCATTGCAAAATTATATTACATAAATTGTTAGTAGGTAGTATGAGCCCAGTAGCTGCATTTTAGTGTTCTAAGAACGTTTCTATTGATTTTTTGAAGGTTGCATTCTCACACGCTTGGTACGCTGCAGAATGTATAGGCGTTATTTTATATGCATACGCACTGTCCGTAGAGTGTCCGTAGCAGTGGTTGATACGGTTTACATACGCAACGTAGACGCCACGTAGCATAGACATGTCAAAATCAGGGATTAAATAGACAACATAGAAGTGGGCCAATACACAGCATCAACCGCCAGTCAAGATTATGGTAAGCGGGTCATTGAAAAGGTTACTGTAGCTTGTGACCCAAGTCAAACATGGGCAATAAAAATGTTCCGACTTTGAAGGGGGGCTACCTGTATATATACGTGAAAATTTGAGGTTCTCCAACTTGGTTAAAATTTGCAAACATTGTAGCTCCGTGAAGGCGCATCGCAGATCTAACGCTTCACCTAAGCCTTTTTTAATTTTTAAACTAAAGTTTGATTTAATTTAAAGTTTAAAGTTTTTAATTTTGATTTAAACCACATCAAGCCATCAGGCTGAAACTTGGCATAGTAGTAGCCCAGATGTATGCCCGAATTTGAAGCGAATCGGAGAACTTAAAATTTTCACTTATACAGGTACCCCCCCCTTAAGAGACTAGTACCATAATCCGCACTTAGAGTCTAGTACCGTGAAACCAGCGTAAGACTGTGGTGTCGGTAATATCAAAGAAGTCTATGTTGCGTATTTATGTAGTTGTAAATTACAAATGGATGTCTATGCTACGTGCGGGGTAGACGTTGTGAATGTAGTCGGTAGCGATAATGCTGCTGACGGACACGGATACGGACAAATGTTACGGGCAACCTTCCGGACACGGACATGTACTCGAACACGGACAACTACGGACAGTTTCGCACTACTATGAACTGGGCTTTAGTGTACAAGATCACATTGTGGCGTAATTTTTTTTTAATTTTGCCGGCTGAACGGACATACGGCTGTAAATTGAATATGATTTGACCCTAAAGCAACTGTATTTTTGTGAGGCTTTAAAGATTACTAATCCATACTCAATTGCTGTTGCCCAATGAGCGAAAAAAGTTATTTATATGTGTGTTACATTTTTCTGGCAGTTTTCGGTGAATTTCAGTCATTCAGTGTACCATATAACCTTCAAACCCGTGGACGGCTTTTTTTGCCAATATTTTTTTATTCTGAAGTCCGGTTCATATTGTCCTTATTGTTGTCCTTATCGTTTTGTCCCTAAACAGTTCCCAAGCACCTCCAATAAAAATTCTAGCAGTTTTTGTAGCAGGAACTAAGTGGGGGTCCAGCCAGATCGTATGCGAAAACTTATGTAAGCAAAATGGTTGTGTCGATTTCTCACAACACTCATTTTAAATATGTCCTTTTCCCTGTCCATATCTCCTTAAGGACAAGTATGAACCGGGATTAACAAACTCATGTTCACTCAATTTATTTTATGAATCCATCCAATGCTTCCAGTTCAAAACTTGTGGTTCAGAGGACGAAAAAACATTCAGACGTGAAAATTTTTTCAGATTTAGTACTGATTCTGCTTATTTAATTATTGTTACCGGTTCCGGGTCCGGTGGGTGTCCTTCCGTCCCTGCACTGCCCGCCGAGCCACATTTCATTGCGGTCACAGGCACACATGCCAGACAGACACTCCGCACCCCTCTTGCATTCGTTACTTCCGGAACAGGGGGAACCGGGCACTGAAATACTGATGGATTTTCACTTCAGCGAAATTACAAACATAAAATCAGGAAAAGCATTAGTGACTAAATGTACTGAAGCACTTTTAGCTAGACCAAAAGTACACAAGACGTTCTTCTATAAGAGTGAGACACTGTGTATTATGTATGTACTCTTGCTTAGAGTTGTCTGAAAATTAAACCAACTTGTGTTGGAACTTGGAACTCTCTTTTTGTACAGAGGGCGAATTTTCGAGATAGCTTGCTTTTTATTAACTAACCATTAATCAACTTAGTACTCAGTTTTAAAACCACTGAAAGCATACCGCCGCTGCCACTGATTTTGGTGACACACTTCTGCTGGGCAATGCTCATGCCGGGAGGACAGTTGCAGCGACCGCCACGACACACTGAGCCACCACCGCACTCAGAGTAGCGAGAGCACACTGAGCCAGGGGGAACTAAATATAATATTATTAGTTAATTAATTAATTAATTAATTACAGCACTGTTCATTTAGACAACAGATTAGACCTAAGAAGAATACAGGCTTCCAGATACTCTTGACATATTCTACACACACCATTGAATGTGGCGGAATTCACAAGTTTTCATTTTCAATTTTTTTACATTAATGAATAATCTACTTCAGTAAGTTATCATCATTATTTTACAAATTCCACTACGAATCATTTGACTTTCTAGTCAGACGTCACATATCATATACAACATAAACCAAATGTGACAGAATTTGCCGCAGTTTAACACACCCAAAGCCGAAACACATTTTGGTTGCGGCAGGCCACTGACGATTTGCCCGGGCGGACACTTGCATCGACCCCCAGAGCAGACTGAGCCACCGCCGCACTGCGAGCTCCGGGTGCAGGAGGAGCCAGGGGCGTCGAAAACACCAAGAGTACACCAAACTATATCATACCACACGAGTACATATTAGGATTATGTACTCTTGCACATAGGCAAGAAAACAAAGGCTGGAACTCAAAACGTAAAGTATGTAACACAGAAGTTTTCATTAAAGAAACATAGTGAAATACTGGGGGGGTGATTCATACACAAGACTAAGAGTCGTATTTCAAGTCCGTTTAGTCTGACTATTAAAAAGCAACACACAAAAAGTTAAGTCTGTTTAATCAGTTTAATCCGGAGGTTTAGTAATGGCATTCTTAGCGTTGGTTTAAAACCGTTCAATCGAATTAAAGTGAACTCGTTTAGCCCAGTAGACGAATACGAATTTGCCACTAACTTCCGTCTCCTTGGTCGACACAGAACTTTCCGATGAGTTTTGTGTGGGCCGGACAGCTGCAGATGGAGTCAGAGCACTCGCTGCCGCCCATACACTGCACTGGCGGGACACAGCGTTCCCCGGGGGCTGCTGCAATATGTAACGTTAAACATCTTTTTGCCACAAAAACGTCTTTAGTCTTTTTAGTACAAGACGCAATCAAGAATTCAATCATTCAGCTTTTGCTTATAACTTATAAAAATTTTCAAGCTTATTATACGTCTATACCTTAGCAAACTGAAAATCCTGCAGTTTCAAGCATAGATTTACAACAGCGGCGTGCTTGCTGAAAATAACATAAAACTGAGTAAAGTGCACAAGTGACCATACTGCTTGCTTTCATTTACTCCACTTTTTCTTGACACTGATATCTTGGTAATGAGTATACTCTATTAATTCTGAGTTCCTCAAATCCTCTACATCCCAATGCTCCCTGTTGTATAACTGACCAGTGGACGGCAAGCATCGGTTGTCGATGAGAACCTGGTTGGCCAGACAGGCACACTTTCCATTGAGACAGTACGAGTCCCCACTGCACTGCGCCGAGACAGAGCACGCCCCGCCCACGTCCACCAACGCTGAAACAACAACAGCAAGCCTAGACAACTAGAACAGCTAAAAGGGCTAGTCAATTCTTCTATAAGAGTGAGACGCTATTATGTACTCTTGGTAATAACTCACATCCGCCAGTGGCTCCGCCACTATTTGGGATGCAAATGTTTCTCTGGTCCGGCACCTGTCCCCCGGGACACTCACAACGGTTCTCTCGACTGCTGCAGTAGGAGCCGCCCACGCATCGGGTGCCGAAATCACAAGGCTCCCCAGGGATGGCTGAAAATGAACATTGACTTCAAAAGCATAGCTTCATACTTGACCGTACACACTATCCTTCTCGGTCCATTCGGCTCTATCGGTTCATTCTTATCCTTATCTTTGTCCTTATCGTTTTGTCAAGAAGCGATTCCCAAGCAACTCGCACAAAAATTGTAGCAATTTTTGTTAATGAACAAACTTGTGGTCAAGTCTAGGGCCCGATTTATCTAAGCAAAATGTTCGTCATCACAAATGTTCGTCATCGAAAATGTTCGTCATCAAAAATTTTGGATTGATCAAAACATTTTCGATGACGAACATTTGCTTTTTCGACGACGAACATTTTTGCTGACGAACATTTTCGTTGACCAAAATTTTCGATGACGAACTTTTGATGACGAACATTTTCGACGACGAACATTTTGTTTCGATAAATCGGACCCTATCGTATGCGATAAATTAAGCTAAATTATTGTGTCGATTTCTCACGACATCCATTTTAAATTCGTCCTTTTTCTGTCCCAATCTCCTTAAAGACAGTTTGATCAACTGTTGCAGAAAACGGATGGGGTGGTGTTTTCTGGTGTGTGAGCTAGACTGACCGATGTCTACAAGTACGCTACAACACTCCATAATGATATGAAGGATTACTCACTATAAGTAATATCAGACAATATCGCAAATTAATTAATTATATCGTTATGGACGCTAATGCAAACTACACCACAAATATACTATATATTCGAAAAATGAACTTTGACCAATTTATGATGATTATATCTGAAACTTATTATATTACCATAATTATGATCTTATTTAAGCACAAAGTTACTTTCGAGACCATTTCAACCGTGGTTGCAATCAGACAGACTACGTTTATGTAGGTACCATTTTTGGCTATATGTGCCAATGTTTGGGGACTAACCCGTTCTAGTTCTATCGACGCAAGTGGTATCGATGAGGACATGGTTGTAGGGACACTGGCAAATACTGCCCACACACGTCGAACCCCCCGTGCAGACAGTTCGCAAGGGGTCGCATGGTTGACCCGGCAATACTACAACATAAAAACCGTAATGACAATCTCTGCAGGTATATTTCTGCAACAGGTTCAGTTGGCCTTTGGCTCAATTTGCATTACAGTGGTCGTCTGTTCGCAATAAAAATTTCGATTAACTTCGCGTTATTCAATTCAGAGAGCTAAATTAATACCCGTAGCTGCACTAAAAGTGAGGAATGTCATTAAAACTCTAATCCCTTTTGTTTCCTGAAAGCAGAACCGTGAAAATAGCTCCGACATAGCAAGCCTATATTTCGTAAACTAGGGACCAATTAATAAAGAAAATTAGAATCTTTTATAACGATAGTGTTGAAAAGTTTCAAATAGTTACATGTCAGTATACACATAAATAAAATTTATTAATTACGGTTAATATGTAGTTATAAGCAATAGGCCACAGTTCTCTGTTGAAAATCTCAATTGTAAGGTTTGCAACTATGCTTATTACTTTTTACAAGTCTAGTGAGTCTAGTTCGTCTAAAAACGTGAGGTGATATAACCTAATATTTATCGACAACGTTTTAAATTTGACGAAAAAAGGTATATACTATTTTTGAGTGAATTCCACTGGCTTGAAGTAGATTGCGCATCTCATGTGAATTACTAAAGATTAATTATTTTTGCACTATGAATTATCAATAAAGTCTAAATATAGAAAAAACTAACACCGGCCCATAATCGAACTGGGGACCCCTGGATGGATGTAACAAATATCACATACAAACCACACTCTAACCCACTGCGCCACCGGTGCTGCTGAAAACGTTGCCTTTAAAACGTCGCTAAATGGGTAAGTTACTGTGCTGATTAACGAATTTGGTAAAAAGATTTGAAATTTTTTAAAATTTGAACCAACTTTGGCATAAGTGTGTTAACAAACATAACTTGATCTATTCACTGGAATACTCAAATCCGAATTATTATAGTTATCATTTTGCTTAGGATAGTTTAGATCCTATTAATTAGTTCAGAAATGGCATATTAAAAAATTTGCTGCCTTAAAATTAAAATAACAAAACACTTAATGAACTTAATCACTTAAACACATTCTCACCCGAAGCCCCCACAGGAACCAAGGGGCCGGGGCCAATGGGGGGCCGTATGGGACCTATGGGCAGCGAGACACAGTTCCCGTCGACCCCCTGCAGGCCAGACGGACAGACGCAGTGACCACGCTCACACACCGAGCCCCCACCACAGCGAGACAGGATGTTGCACGGGGAACCAAGGGGCACTAAACAAGACACTTCACTCACAACAGTACAGTATATAAGAGGATAGAGAGAACTGGGGTCGATGTATATGTACTTACAGTCGTATGTCCGTTCAGCCGACAAAATTACGAAAAAATTACGCTAATAGTGTAAAAAATCAGCGCAAGTTTGAGGTAATTTTTAAGGTAGAAGGGCTGTAAAATCGACTGCCTCCCCTTCACTGCATTTTGAAAGATCCCAATAAAGTTAGACCTAACTCTAGCAAAAGTATGAATCAATTTTTTACAAAATTAAGCGCAAGATGTTATTTTAACTAAATTAAATCTTGAATTATTATGGTAAGACGTCTTAAAATGAGCTGCGGCAATCATGATATGCCTACTATACCTAATGGCGAGAGTCCAGTGGACACACAGGTTTGTTCCCTTGACTCCTGGCCCAGAGGACAGGCACAGATGTTGTTCTCGCAGAAGGAGCCCCCGCCACAGCGAAGACCACACGACTCACAATTGGACTTGCACGACGAACCAGGGGGAACTAAATAAATCAAGTTGATGTTAGCACAGGCCTAGTAGGAATTAGCTTGGGTTTTTTATGCCATATATGTAACGGCAGATGTTTACGGGACAAGCACGTCAGTTACGGTGCCTAATATCAAGAGTACATAATAGCGTCTCACTCCATATAGAAGAAGAGTGAGACACTTTCCAGCCTGCCTGTGTTCTAGCACAGGCAGATGCGCTGGTCGTTTTCAGGCTACATGTTGACATTCTATGCAACATGTGACTGGCCAATCAGAAGCGAGCTTCTATTCTCTGATTGGCAGACGCCTGTGCACGTGCTCCAATCAGAAAACGGCATAGGGATAACGGTTAATAACTCATTATGTATTCCCAGTCTGCCTGTAAAAACATTAAAAAAGGTTTGCAAATACCTTTGGGGATATTTTGGCAAACTTTCAGCGAAATTTATTGAGAAACTTTGAAGAAATTCAGAAAAGTTTATATCTCAAAAGTTTCTCAATCAATTTCGCTGAAAGTTTGCCAAAATATTCCTAGAGGTATTTGCAAACCTTTTTTAATGTTTTTGCAAGCAGACTATGAATAAATAATGAGTTATTAAGCTTTTATCCCTATCTTAATGCTTATCAACGCATCAGCGATTATATACTAAAGTGTGTTACGCAGGGAATCTACGCGCTGATTGGTCAGCCACATGTTGAATAGAATGTCAACATGTAGCCTGAAAACGACCAGCGCATCTGCCTGTGCTAGAACACAGGCAGGCTGGAGAGTGTCTCACTCTTCTTCTATATAGAGAAGCTATTATGTACTCTTGCTAATATTGCGATTGAATTTTGTGGTACAACGAAATATATATACGTATTGCTTTTGCGCAGAGATAAAAACGGTTCGGATCAATTCACACGTCATATCTTGTGGAATCTGGTCAGAACCTACCAACCTCGTATGACTAACTTGTTTTAGAAGACTGAGACACTATTATGTACTCTTGGTTAGTCCTTTCTTACGCATAAAAGTCATAGAGATGCACTCATCGTCCTTGACCGTGTGACCCTCGGGACAAGCGCACTTGCCGCTGACACACGACGAGCCACCGGTGCAGACAGACACGCTGGCGCCGCATGGAGAACCAGGGTTCACTGCAACAAGCGCCGGGGAACATTGTGTGCTATGGATTATTATCCCTATTGTGTACTGTGTACTCTTGATAAGGCCATTCATACTAGACCGCATTTTGATCCATGGCCTGCTCATGCCCCCTACTTACACACCCTGCCCTGCAATGCGCCCGCTCATGAGCCCTCGTGTGAAATGGCCCTTAAGATTTGAGAAGCATTAAGTACAATCGGTAATTTTTGTAAATGTTCATAAAAGAAATATATTTGTTGACTCTTCTGATTGGATATAATCACTTGTTACCGATTATAATCTGACCTAGCTAGCTACTAACCCATTTTAGCTCCAACCCTGCTGGCAAAATTGAGTACACATTTGTTGTTTTGTCGTATTTCGTCCGCGGGGCACACGCACAGCCCAGCCACACACACCGATCCCCCAGTGCACACGAACCCGCGAGGGCACGGATCCCCAGGACTGGCTGAAAATTTAAAATTTTAAAATTGAAAAGTTTTTGAAGATAAATATTTTAGATGCATCCAGTCATATTTATGCCGTAAAAACCTCTGGAATAAATAAAAGTAATAGCCTTAGCTCTGTCTTGCTAAAATCAGTCTAATGGCAACATTCTAGCCTATGTAATGCGTGTTCGCTATTCGCTACAATAATAGGCAAATAATGCAGTAAGAGCTAAACGGAGAGCTAAAATGGGTTAGTAGCTAGCTAGGTCAGATTATAATCGGTAACAAGTGATTTAAAAAAAAATTTTTTTTTTTTTTTTTTTTTTTTTTTAATATATATCCAATCAGAAGAGTCAACAAATTTTTATATTTTCTTTTATGAACATTTACATTTTAAAAAAAAAAAAAAAATTTTTTTTTTTTTAAAAAAAATTACCCGATTGTACTTAATGCTTCTCAAATCTTAAGGGCCATTTCACACGAGGGCTCATGACGGGCGCATTGCAGGGCAGGGTGTGTAAGTAGGGGGCATGGCAGGCCATGGATCAAAATGCGGTCTAGTATGAATGGCCTTATCAAGAGTACACAGTACACAATCAGGGATAATAATCCATAGCACACAATGTTCCCCTCCCGGCGCTTGTTGCAGTGAACCCTGGTTCTCGCTGCGGCGCCAGCGTGTCCTGTCCTGCACCGGTGGCTCGTCGTGTGTCAGCAGCAAGTCGGCGCTTGTCCCGAGGGTCACACCGAGTCAAGAGACGATAAGAGTGCATCTCTATGACTTTTATGCGATTAAGAAAGGACTAACCAAGAGTACATAATAGTGTCTCAGTCTTCTAAAACAAGTTAAGTCATAC
>JASANF010009043.1:0-40030 GCA_030248245.1 Trissonchulus sp. WLG1_4
CGCGTATTTGTGAAACTGCGGAATGTCGAATCCTGTGATACCCCATGCCCATACCATGGCACAGAAAATGTCGTACAAGCGTGCAAAAGTATTCTTCCTTCGTTAGTTCTAAATTGAACTGAATTAATGTTGTTGCTGTTGTTGCTGAGTTCGGCAAGTATCGCAGCCAGAGGCTTGACTGCGCGAACGCATCCACGAATTCCGGGCTCACAAAAAAAGACGAGAGAGGTTGTTTGGGATGCCGAAATTACGCATTTGCTGCATGGTCATGGTGGCTGCTGGGCAACTCTGCAGCTAGTGGGTGACATCTTTGCAATCTTCTGCACATTGTTGTTGCTAGTTAGCCATTTTCCTGTCAGCATCGCAATGCCGACAGGTCTTTGCGCTGCTTCTGGCAGTGTAGATTGTAGTATTTTTACGCGGCGGCCTTAGCCGCCGCGTATAAAAGCCGCCGCGTATACACAATATTAGGGCAATGTCTGTAACAAAGAAACATCTCAAGTCCAGCAGGCCTGCCTCTAGTGTTGTTGCTGTCTGCTGCACACGCACATAACATCAGCCTGTGCAATTATTACTACAGTGGAAATCGGTTTTGTTCAGCGCTGCATCGTTACAAATCATTTATCGATTATTGCTGACATTATTGTTACGTAAGTTTAGGCTGCAGCAGACAATCACGATGAGCTTCTACTTAGCTGCCTGACTTGCTGTGACACTATGTAACTGTGATGATTATAAAAAGTTTGACCACAGAAATATAGAATTTACTTAGAAAGTTGACATAAATTGAAAGACCAGCAGCAAAGAGACTACTCAGGCCGCCGCGTATACACAACATTAGGGCAATGTCTGTAACGAAGAAACATCTCAGGTCCAGCAGGCCTGCCTCTAGTGTTGTTGCTGTCTGCTGCACACGCACATAACATCAGCCTGTGCAATTATTACTACAGTGGAAAACCGGTTTAGTTCAGCGCTGCATCGTTACAAATCATTTATTGATTATTGCTGACTTTATTGTTACGTAAGTTTAGGCTGCAGACAATCACGATGTGCTTCTACTTAGCTGCCTGACTTGCAGTGACACTATGTAACTGTGATGAGTATAAAAAGTTTGACCACAGAAATATAGAATTGACTTAGAAAGTTGACATAAATTGAAAGACCAGCAACAAAGAAAGACTACTCATTAACAAGCACGTTTTGCGAGTAGGGTTAAATTAATTTTGTTGATTTCGTTGCGACTTTCTTGCACAGCCGAGCTTCGAATATAAAACGCGGCATCAAAATATTTTAAAGCCAACCAACTATCAAACAGGACCACCACTCAGTTTTATGTATCTCATGTTCTAGGCAGCGACGTCAACACTAACGGTCTAAAACGATCAGAAAATTAATGTGGCGTCACTTTAATTTTATACGTCACCGTAGCTCTGTAGTAGCTACAGTCGTCTACGTTTTGAGTACAATTCATCTCTTTTATGTGACATTAACTTACGTATACGCGATTTTTATCGCCCAATTTCGGTTGTTTAAATTACGTTTGTAAACCCAAAACCGTGCCAAAAGAAACCGCCGTGTCGGTCAGCGCAGACGTCGTGCAAAGTTTGACAATATTTTTGCATACCATCAAACAACTTTTGAGTTATACTGGAGCTTTACAATTACTATTACTAAGTTAGAGATCATGTCCATGTATATCCTATAATATCAGGCATCTTTACTTATATAGACAACATGATGACATTGACAACCGCAGCATGGTACGGTTATAAACGTTATCTGAAGACAGTATTTTACTAATTCCGACATGCTGATAAACAATCAATACAACATTGTTGCAACAGGTTTCCTTACAACAGTGTTGCAGTGAGAGGCCCGCTGTGTAATCAAATTTTCCGTCTATACACAGCACCAGCAGCCTATTATTATCGCATATACAGTACACATACTGCTGAACGATGAAGCCTAGATTATCACGCAGCATGACTACACACACCCACACAAATAATGCAATTTGGTGACCTGCCAAATAATACAGTCTAACTTTACACTGTGAGAGCAGATACATACGTGTTAAGTTTCTTTTTGCATTATAGTATATACGCGGCGGCGGAGGCCGCCGCGTAAAAACTGACCTAGAATCCTAATGACGGACTTATGTGTTTATATGTCTGTTTTTATGTGCAAAATCCCTATCCTGGTTTGCATGAAATATTTGAGAATTTAAAATATAATTTTCCGTTGTCTCGTCCATGTTAGCAAGAGTACATAATAGGAAGAGTATGACACTCTTCCTATTATGTCTGGCAGCGCGCGTCCAATGCGCAGCGCAAAATAGGCCGTTTATGTACGGTTTTGAGGGGGGTACCCCCCCTCAAATGAAGACCCCGTATTCAACTGAGGGGGGGGGACCCCCCTCAAAACGATACCCCGTACTCAACTGAGTGAGTACCCCAGTCAGTTCAGTACCCCGTCTTCAGTTGAGAGGGGGTACATTTCAAAACACTAAGCAAAACCTTGCGCTACCCTCCCCTCAGTTCAGTACTCCGTCTTCAGTTGAGGGGGGTACCCCCCTCATTTCAGCACATCAGCGAAAGTGCTTGTTAGTGTCTTGAAATGAGGGGGGTACCCCCCTCAACTGAAGACGGGGTACTGAACTGAGGGGGGTACCCCCCTCATTTGAGTACGGGGTCTTCTGTTGAGGGGGGGGGCTACCCCCCCTCAAAACCGTACATAAACGAGGCTATTTCGCGTTCCGCATTGGACGCACACCCGAAGGCATAATAGGAAGAGTGTGATGCTCTTCCTATTATGTACTCTTGATGTTAGTCACTCTGAGACAGCTTTTGATAGTCTTGTTGAGTATGTATTAAATCCATTTGTGCATTTTTGCTCAATTTTAAATACCAAATTTGGAAGACGACAGTGCAAAAAGTGACGAAACAAGTTGAAATACATACAGTTGTACCTAGGCAAAGCCTTAACTACGAACTACCATGAAGTAAGATCCGCCCATCCTGCCATTCAATACTGGTCAGTAAAATGTCAACCATGAGTAATCTGGGTAAGTTACCAATTACCACACTAGGCAGAACGTAATATTGCCTAAGCGGGTTTCCATATGAACCTCCTCGGTAAGGTACATACAAATGAACCCTAACCGTCTACCAAGAGTACATAATAGGGAAGAGTATGACACTCTTCCATATCCTAGCTAATCGGCCGGGACGATACTGCGATCGACATAGCCCTTTTACGCCTTCAGGAGGGTGATACCTCCCCTCGAATCAACACATGTCTTGATTCCAGGGGAGGGGGAACCCACCCTTGTTTCAGCACACTAGGTACCACGGTGTTGTCTTCATTTCAGGGAGGGGGTAGTCCCCCCTCGTTTCAGCACACTGCCAGCACAAAATTGTAGTGTGTTGATCGATGTCATACTGTTCCCTATTGTGTACTCTTGCTTTTACTTAGTACTTGCAAAAATGCCGCGTTATCTGTTCCACTGGAACAGTGAGCAATTTCTTCTCGATCTCATACACAGTTTGAATGAAGTATTTAAGGTGGTAGTTCCATAATCGCAGTGACCTGTTTTTCTGACCGATCTATACATTACGAGTAAAGAGATTATGATTTTCTTAAACTACACCAAAAAATACCCAGAGCATTTTTTATTTGGTAAAAAATACCATTGTTAAGACTAGCTACCGCGTTGGCTTACTGAACTGTAAGCCAATGGGGTAGCTAGTCTTAACGTGGGATTTTATCAGTGATTAAAACGTGATAGTAGACACTTTTGAGTCTTGTTTCAAAAAATTGTACCCATTTTATTCCTGCTTCACTGGTTCTTCTGAAAAAGAGCTTTGAAAATAGCCTCATGTAAAAAAACTGCGATTCTGGAACTACCACCTTAAGTCAACTTGCAAAGTGTGTTTGATATAAAAACTGGCTACTCGGAAGCCGTACTTGTTGATGTATCATTTCCACAGTGAAAGGTTACATTTCAAGGTTTTACCGTTGGTTAACCTACACATACATACTTGATACTAAGATGTGCTTTTACGTATATGTTTGTGTCAGTTGACTATGTACTAGACTATGAAGCCGAGATCGCTAATATTTATCAACCATTGACTTGACAGTTTGATTAATATTCTAATTGAAATATGGTTTTTTAATATTATAACCTAACTTATTAAGCATTTCCAATTTTTAAAATTTCAGGTAAGGATAAGACGTAGTGAATGTGTTATTAACTATTAAGGTTTCTGGGTGGTAAACTGATTTAATACTTTGTTCAATAGTCTTTAAAGTTGGCAATTTTCTATTGTTTTCACTTTTGATAGGTCACAAAGTAAAACAATTTCTTCTTTTTTCAAAAAGCGCTCTTACACTGCAACCTATAATTTTAAGCGGTGTTCTAAAACCTTAACATCTACAGTTAATATTTAGATATTTACACTGGACATCTCTTAAAATGAAACCAGTTTTAAGAAACAGGCAATCGCAGAGGTCGTTTGAGAGTCCACAGATTCATTTATGTTTATTCGATATCGCATTCGTGAAAATGCACATTTGTAAAAAAACATTATTGATACTGATGTATACATCAATAGTATCAATAATGTATATAACATTATTGATACTATTGATACTGATGATGCAAACTGTTTTAGTACACACTAAAGTGCACGATGAGGTAGCTAAACTCGACAAAATCCAAGTAATTTGTATTCAACTAATGATATGTAGAATTGAAAATAACATTGCACGGCGACAGGTTCAAATTTTGCGAAAGTTGTAAAAGTGGAAGACAAATTTTGCATAAAATTGCTGCTTCTTGAAATTCCATCTCGGTTGGTGGAGAAGTGGCTGTTGCACGGTGACGACTGGAACCGTGGTCCTGTGTGGTTGATGGTGAGAATTTAAAGATTCTGTGGCTGTACATTCGGCACCATTTACTAGATTCATTATTATCAGTGACAAATCCGGGGTACTGCTACCTCGTGTTGTAGGGTGTGAGCGGGTATGACTACCGTCGTTAAAGCTATCTAGCTGACGTTCCATCATCCAATCCTCAATAGCATTACTTCTGTCTGTTTTGTTGATACGTGTCCCATTACTCCGAGAGAGCGTTGAAGTTGCCGACAAAATGCGCTTAGCTCTAGCGCATGAGAAGATTTACGGTATGTGTGACAGGTCGACAGTTTGAAACGTTTGCCGTCTGGCTGGGTTACAGCTTCGATACACAACTTCTAATCGACATGGCGTTTGAACGCCTCAGTAGGGCTGATTTACAGCACGAAACCAATCATCACCGCACGAGAATAGTCTCGTAGAGTGATGGTTCACAGCACTGTGGCCCTAGTGTTATAAAGACCGCAATACAATAACTGACAGGGTTACTGTCTAGTTTATTGAAAGACTCTCTCTGTCCTTCTGGGACTACTTCTCCTGCTGATAGGCCCGACGGTTGTTAGTTGTGGTGGCCTCAAAATATGGCTCCTGTTCTTTTGGAAGTGACAGGTCGTAATTTGGTGCTGGAGTGTTCAAGTACCTTTGGCACACCGTTTCCCAGAGGAACAGTGTCTGGGATCTGATGCGGGCTGCGGACCTGCCCTGATGAGGTTGGGTCGGTGTTGGTTAGAGAGCGCTTACTGTGAAATGGTGGGGTCTCGTATGTAGAACGGCTGTCAGTGAAAGGAGAGCAGGTGGCTGTTGTGTGCCCAACTTTTCCACATAACCCCCTTTTGGTTTCTCCTATCTGGCTGAGGATAGGTTTGTCGGGGACATGACCGCCTCTTGCTCGTCTTCAAATGTCCAATTTAAGGGGTCAAATTTGGCCGGGAGATATGGATGGATCATAGGCAAGTTCGCGACGTGGGCAGCATGCGACGTTGATGCAGTCTTCGTCGTGGTGATCTCCCCTAAATTCTCACAATCCAATCAGTTTTTCCAATCAATTTTTTGAAAAACTCACAATAATTTTGAATTTTAAAACGATTCCTTGATTTTTTTGGGTAAATTGCAAGTAGCTGGAACATAAAACATATGTATTGGTTTCACGTCGTACATTTGGTTTCAAGTGTACCAGGTTCTCTGGTAATAGTACTTTGAAGTATTTCTTACCCCGCTTTTAAAATTTTGACATTTCCGTGACTACGGTTGACGGCATAGATTTCACGACGCCAAATCGTGCCAATAGAAATATAAGATGTCTCTGTAGTTCCCATAATCTAAGCACCAATTTGATTCTTGGGCTGTGGCATATGCCATTATGTATTTGGCACCAGCGTTTGGGCCAATGCTTTTCAAGTTTTTCATGTCTACCGACACGGTGGGAGTCAAGTTCCTTACGTTGGTGGAATTTGCGGCGGCCAACTCAAATCTCGGATGGGTTTTCCGCTCGTAAACTTTAAAAACTAAATAGTATTTAGAAAAGTTGTTTATATTGGGGCTCGGCGGCTGCTGACCTTCACCCGTCGGTTGCAAAATGTTATTGTGAATGTTATGTGAATTTGGTACATTTTGGTGACAATTTAATACGTAAAGACTGACTTGTTAGTTAGTTGCCTCAGTAGTATATAGGCTGCATCTCAGCTTTGGGTAGGGAGGAGCCGGGTAGGGGGGAGCCTATCTTTAACGTGTAAGCTCCTGCGAGGAGCCTATCTTTAACGTGTAAGCTCCTGCGAGGAGCCTATCTTTAACGTGTAAGCTCTGTGAGGAGCCTATCTAGCTCCAGTCTAGCGAATTGGGTGGGCAGGAGCCTTAAATTCCGTAAATTTTTAATTTTAATGATTTTTAATTTTAATTTTTAATTTCAATTTTTATATTTTATTTTTAGTTCATGTATTTTTCAATTTTATAATATTATTAATTTACTTTTTAATTTAATATAAATTTTTATTACCGTTTTTATGAATTACGTAACGTGTGTGTGGTTTTTCCGGTAGTTTTTCCTGCTGCGCCACAGCGCACAGCTCTTTAGGAGGCATACTCAACATGAGATTCTTTGCGTTCGTCATTTTTTCAGCGTAATTGTGCGGTTCAGGTGACCAGTTCGTTCCAATTTCTGTTCTACACTCTTTCATTGTTTGTCTATGTTCATTGTAACTCCTACGTACGTAACGCACGGCTAAAGTACACACAAAATCTGAAACTCATTTGCATAATATACATGAGTATGTTTAAACACAATGAAATATTAGTTGCAAAAATTGTTTATCACCAATTTAACATTCATAACAGTCGATATATTTTCCTTTGACTGATTACATAGTAAACTTGCAGTAAAGTCTCACACAAGTCTCACTTTAAAAGTTCATCTCACATTATTCACATAGTCTCAATTATCCACTGTTCACAGTTCACTTAAGGCGTAATTAAGAATAAAGATAAAATGAAATTTATCTTTGGCACGATGTCACAAACAAGACCAGTACCACTACAAGAGCCAACACAAATATCTATGCTCAGAGAGAGACTCAGAGTGCATTTTTGCGGCAAGTACGGCGTTACTTGCAGCCTTTAGAAATGGCAATATCAATGCACCCAATGAAATTGACTTCAGTATTCCAATCATCAAGCATACGAAAAGCTGCTACATAGTCAACGTAGGGGTAGGGACCGACATTTAAGGCATAAATGAGCTTCCAAAAGTTGCCCAAATGCATCATTAGTTAACACATTTTATATAAATGAGCAGTTGTCAGAGATTTATGGATGACCGGTTGACGCAAACATATGTATGAATTAGAATGGTCATCAATGAAACGGGATTGCAGTAACCCATGTCAGAGAGCAATTATGTTATTGCAAATATTGCTGTGTGCAGTTTTGCAGTTTTTTGATGTGGTTCGAAATCACTGATTTTGATTCTCACTAGCATGGCTATACTGCGACTTTTAATAAACTAAACATGCAGTTTAATGCATGAAAAAAGCTGCAACTATCAGTTGATGACGATATTACTTCGTGCAAATGACTATCTGCTGCGCAGCAGGTTTTGGTTCACAGAGTGAAAATATAGGTTTGATATTCTCAAGCTCCTTTTGCATTAGGCTTTGCTTGTTTTAAATTCAATAACACACGTGTATACCCGCAGGGCTTTTAAACAGATGCCAACTAGTGGCAGAAAACTAGTTAGGTAGGTTACTGTAGTAGACTACGTATTTTAAGTAAACTAGCTGTAGCTCAGCGATTACTTGCCCGATCAAGGCGATCAATAGGTCATTTTGTAGTTCATAACTAGGGCTACACGATCATATAAAAAATCTAGTCCTATCCCCCAATTCATGAACATATGTACCTAGTTTAGCAAACCTAGTGCAAGTTTTTGGCTAAAAACATACCGCACATTTTACGGGCATGGACAATTACTTAGCCATTATAAGACCGATCAATTCAATCAGTACGTCATTGTGTAGGTTATCATTAGTAGTACAAGGTCATATAAAATGCTAAGCTCAATTCCTACTCTACCAGTAGTAATGTTTATTTTAGTACAACCACCTCATTTTTTCAAACATGCTCATGTACTGTGTGGGTAAAAACATACCGCACATTTTACGGGCATAGACGATTACTTAGCCGTTATAGGTCCAATCAACTAAATCAATACGTCATTACGTAGCCTATCATTGGTAGTAGAAGGTGATATAAAATGCTAAGCTCAATTCCTACTCTATCAGTAGTAGTGACTGATTTAGTACAACCACCTCATTTTTTCAAACATGCTCATGTACTGTGTGGGTAAAAACATACGCACATTTTACGGGCATGGACAATTACTTAGCCGTCATACGCCCTAGCTAGTCAAGCAATATTTCATTGTTTAGCCTATCACCCGTAGTACAAGTTGACATAAAAATCTAGGCTAAACTCCTACTTTAACGGCAAGTATACTTAGTTTAGCAAACCTAGTGCAAGTTTTTGGATAACAAGCACTTTTTTGGACGAGCATATTGTTTGTCACATTGTAACAGTAAGTATTATTTTACCGTATCGGTAAAATACAGCGCGGCGTGCACAAATGGTTTTTTGACAGCCATCCTGTTTGGTGTAGAAATTTGGTAGGCATGAAAGTTTGTTTTTCCGAGGTCAAGATTGAGACGGATACCAAAAAATCAAAACTACAGAGACCGAGACCACGAAAAGCAAGACCGAGATTAGCGAGGTCAATTTTTGCTGATCAATTGATGACTTATACAATTTAGGAGCAATCACCTTCAGCCTATAGATGTTGATTGGATTTTTAAAATTTTTTATCGAGTAACATTTCCATCAACGGCGCGCTCTGACTATTTGTCAAAAAATCTGTCTGCCATAATACAACTCATATTGCTGCTATTGCACGCGCTCTTCAAACGCCCATTTTAAAATTTTTAACACCAAACAGTTTTTTACATCCGTGTAGTGCATATAACAGAAGCAGTTTAATTATAGTCTTTTTCAAGTATTTTGTCTGTTTGCTTACTTATTTTCTGCAAAATGTGGCAGGTGTTGTGGCGCATGCCCTGAGCCCAGTACTCATGTGCACAGTCCGCTGGACTGATATGACTAACAGAACGGATCACAGACATCGGTTTGTAGGATTGGTATATATGTGCGGTTACTAAAAAACTAAATTTCAACGTTGAAGTTATTTTGATTGAGCGCAGCAATTTTTTGAACAATTTTATATCAATTTCAGTATTTGAGATAACATGGGGTCAAACGGAAACACAAAATAATTTTACAACCACCAGAAATTTGATGTAGCAAAAGGGGGACCACAAGAATAATTTTTCAACATGTTTTGAAAAAACAAGACAGGCGAAAACAGATCAGTACACATTTTGGCTACAGAGACCAAAATCAAGACCGGCTAGTGTCGGCTTATACCGAGCCGAGATCCAGACTGTAACCGTCGCAGCATTAACTCATCATCAGATCACTAAGCTGCGGCATCAGTCAGTGTTACTATCATTATTTGACGGTAGTGTAAGTAGTAAACTTGCCAATGGGAAGATTCCTACTAACAACACAGACATGCACGGACACATACACACACGCACACCGACACACACACATGCAACGCTGCTCAGTGTAACATACTTCAGCAATGCACTGAAACTAAGCATGATGATGAGATACGATCAGCTGTTCGTTACAACTGCACCTTTGCGACTCCTTATTTTAAAACGAAATTTTCTGCTTTTGACCTGCTAATTTATTGAGTTTGCGTGCCTTGTCAACGACATAAATCATTTTCCGTCCAAGATTTTGAGAAACGCCCACCGAAACAAATCGTTGGCTAAGACCGCAATTCAATTTTCTACGAGAACATCCGTGCAAACGTCCAGATATCATCAGAGACACAAAGATACTGGGAGTGAATTTAGAAAGTTGCTAGTAAAGTCAGTTTTCCTATCCGAAGAAAAAATGCAAAAGTTTGTGAAACTGACATGCTGGGTACTTCCTGCCACACTTCAACCAAAAGCACTGTTGGTTTTATTTTCAGTTCAGGAGGTTTTAACGCTCTGAAGTGTCAAAGTTGAGGTACGGTAACTTTTTACTTTTTTTCTAGTATGGTCCAAACTTTAGCAGCTCCTGTCATATTAATTTACTAACATGTCTAAATTGTGTACAGTTTGTTCTATTATAGTACAAGTTAACTGATTTGCTGACAGTTAATAACTCAAAACGGAATCGTATACATAAGGCCTAGGGTCTTTCAGCACTAATAAATTAGAAATTTAACTATATAGAAATAGCACAATACACACTTTTATGTCCGAAAATTTCGCCTATTGCGTATGTTAAATGTGCGCACTTGATTCAGCGTTTCTATTCTGAAACATGTCACTTAACTGTTGCAAACATAGAATAGAAATTAGACTAAAAATTCTAAACGATTTTTAATAAGTAGTGTTTTGTTAAGTTTCTAGTGGGTTGGGTGCAGCCTCTAAGGCTTTCAGGTAGATTACCTAGGTCCGAGACCGAAGTGTGACTCCCCTGACTAGAAGGTAGGGCCTACGTCGCTCACTAAGCCTGGAAAATACGTAAAACTGAGATCTACGCTAAACCTACGCTACCTGACCTAAAATACAGAAATTACACAGAAAACCAGTTAGAATGGTATTTATTTAAGAAATTGGAACATTCGGGGAAGATACAAATATTGGGGGCAAAATAGAGAAACAAGTGACCGCAGCCGAAATTCACACCCACCCGTTCTTAAAATTCGTAACAAAACTGTGCCGCCTTTGAGCCAAGCACTTTACATTAATTTGTCAAATGTGAATATGTTGAGCGTTCGTTATTGCAAAAACTTCGTTAGACATAATTTTAACCTTTATAAACACGCTATTCACATTAGCAACATTTCTTATACATACTTCACAGTTTAATAAGTAATTTTTTATAATTTTTAATAGTAGTAAGTAATATTTTTAAATTGGCGGGAGTACTTGGTAAGTCAGGCTGTTCCAGTTCCCTGGAACACCTGAATAACAAATCATAGTTAACAAGATTGGCTCAACAAGATTGACGGAACTATGTTTTAGTAGATGTCGGTCTTGCTTGACAAAAGTTTGGCTCAAGAAGTATGGATAAGCTCAGACTAGTTGTACTCTAAAAACCTGATACGACATAAATCAGATACCTCAACAACGTCAAGTCAAGCTGCTCCTAGAACTATGACGACGATTACTACGACTACTGAAGGGTACTACTACTGCTGCTACTGGAGCTACGACTGCTGCTACTGAGCTACGACGACTACTACAACCACTACTGCTGCTGCGGCTGCAGTTACAACTGCTCCTGCTGCAGCTACAACAACGATTGCTGGTGCTGCTGCAGCTACAACTACTACTACTACAACTACTACTGGTACTACTAGTAGTACTACTTCAAGAGCTACGATTGATGCTGCTGCAGCTATAACGACGACTGCTGCTACAGCTGCGCCTTTTACTACTACTACTACTACTACCACTTACTAACACAGCTACAACTGCTACTACTACTGCTGCTGCTGGATGTACGACTGCTGCTGCTGCAGCTACGACAACGACTACCACGACCACTACTGCTGCTGCTTGCTGATGCAGCTGCGACGACGACTGCCACTACCACTACTGCTGCTGCTGCTGCTACAGCTACGACTGCTGCTGATGCTACAGCTACACATAGTTCTGAGTACGAATACGAGTTTTGAGTGTTAGTCAATAAGTCGAAGTGAAAGTTTTGTTACTGAGATAGCATTGGGGAGTTGATCCGTTAGTTGTCCCCCGACACCAGAAAAAGCAGGCGTCAGGGTTGAGCTAGGCCTCTGAAATAAGGTATATTTTCCAAGTTATCCCCGGCCTTGGTGTCCCCCCCGAATCACGACGGGCAGAGCAGAAAAGATTGTCCGAGCAGTTCAAATCCCCTGAAACCAGTCGCTCAAGTGAAGTTTTAGTTAGAGCTATAGGAGAGGCAAACTTTGAGTAATTGACACGTTGATTATCAGTTAGCGAAAACTTAGTCAAAATTGAAAGGGTGTGTTTTTTATCAGTAAGAGATCAATTGAAATCTAAGTAAACACGATCGCCGTGGAGGTAGTACTGTTAGTGTTTTCATACTGTATTTGTGTTTACGTACGTTTCGGCGATCGTAAGCATTTCGACTGAGTTTAGCACGCAGAGGTACTGAGCTTAACTACGAGGTTGGACTAGGATCCTAGGTGACCAAAACGGATCTCTGTAGTCTGTAGTTGAGTCTTCTGTAGCTACTCGGTTCCCTTTTTGAAGGGTGGAGCCCCCGCAAAAACATTTCTAACCTCTGCTACTCCACTGAGCCTATTTGAGTTGAGTTGAGATGCGATATAGTCAGGAAAGTTGGTAAAGTCTCTGATCTATTGTATTGTCGCAATATAAAGCATTCAGTACCTAAACGTCACACCCTGTTTGCAACGTATGTTTTGTATTGTTCGTATTGCGTTGTCAGTAAACCTAAGATGAAGTGATCGCGGAGTTCAGTCCGAGCAGAAAGTCAGAGTTCTCGCATAACACAGAGTAGAAAGTTTTATAAACCTAATCACATTAATTAACCCGCATAAGTCTTTTTCACATATGTAACACTACGTAATCTCATGGTGAAAATAGTGCTATTGGATGCTGCATGGCTGTAATCAGTCGGCAGTGGCGTTGTTTCTCTGTAGTATCGGCTGACTCCGCTGCATTCCTTCTGCTTGTATATAGTTCCGCGGGGGCAGCTAAGGTAGGTCACTGTTTCACCTATAGTCTGATCAAAAAGTGTATGTACGGAACTTCATTGCTTCATAGCAGCTTAGTCGTTTGAGGTAACCCTCATAATGTATATATCATTCGAAAGCATTTTTGATGGAGATTTTGATGAATTTGAAATATTTGAAAAAATTTTGAGTCAAAATTTTTAATTCAAATAAAATCGATTTTTTTCCGCCTATTTACAGGAAACCTAATGTATTATATATCATTCGATAGCCCATTCCATTCTGCGTCTAACGATATATACAACATCACTATAGCATGTACCTGTCAAAAATTATCAATTTTTTTTATTTTTGATTTTTCCATTGAAAACGTCATTTTGGCCCGTACTATTCGCTGTAACTCAGCAAATACTCAACCAAATCTGACAAATTTTGCATCAATAGACGCGCTGTGACCTCGCGCAGTCTGTGAAAGTAATAGAAATTCAAAATTTGATACTAATTTTTTCAATATTTGTCAGGTTTACAGTCATTTTTCAGCAATTTTAATTCAAGATTAGTTAAAATAATTAGTACCACATTAAAGTTCAGTTCTTTAGCTTTCATTTGATACTAAAAACATGTGCTTTTGATTGGATTGAACAAAGTTATGCAGCAAAAAGAAATAGCTGTTTTCATTACTTGTCAAAAATTAGTGCTTGATGAGCATGTCATGTGCATGCGTTCAAACATTCTACACGCTGATATGCGTGTATAAATTTTTGTGGGCGCACACATATTCTGTGAATACTGATTTATTTTTTGCATAACTTTGCTCAAACCACGGGATATACAATATTTGTGAGTTAAAACTGTCGTGGTCAGAGAAACACGGGACAAACCCGTAAGGGGTGTGCCCAGATTTACAGTAGGAAAGGAACTAAGAAAGGGGGTGTTCAGAATTTGTATTTGGTTTGTTTTTGTTTTCACATCCAAATTTTTGGACTTTCAACACATTTTGGGGCACTTCTGGCCATCAGAAGAAGGGTTGACCATTGGAGGGGGCACTCTCCTACGAAACAAGGTGGCCTCAGTTGTGTGGAAGACCCCCACACGAATCAACTTATAGGTTACTAACGCGGTGGGGATCCCCCCCGCATTAAAAAGAACCGCCACAAGTTAGGACTTAGGGTATATCGTCAAAGAGAAGGGAAAGCCCCACGTTTCCTATTCGTACAACCTACAAATTGATCCAGAGCCACCACGCTGACGCTTTTTTAGGTAAAAACTTGTTATCAGGTGTAATCTGAGGTACTGAGTTCAAAATTGGGGTACATTTTTCCGCATAGCATTTAGAGACATTTATGCACTTAACCCTTTCATGTCCAGAGGATCATGGGAGATACCACACGATGAACTATATACCATATCTAGGGCTATGCAACTTGACCAGTCTATTCTAGCGACATTCTAATAATTTGAGTCGATTCTTTCATATTTGGTTAGTCTATCACGGCATTTAAGAGTACGTAATTTAAGCAAGCTGCAAAAATTAAATAATTTTTAGAAATTATGTATTACACGTAATTCTGCGCAAGGCACATAGTGGGTTTTTTTGCGCAAAAACGTTCGCAATTGCGAAAAAAACTTGTTGATTGAAAAAATTTTCAAACCTTTTCGCAAAATTGCGAAAAAATTTTGACGCAGTGGAGGTGAACTCGCAAGGTCTATGCGTTGATTCTTGTGGTTTAGCCGGAAAACATTTACGATACATCCCCAATTGACCAAATTTGGCCTACAAATTAAAAAATTCTCTGGGGACACATTTTTTCATGTATCATCACACCAACTGCATGTAACACTAACAGACAGTATAATAGGGGTCGGAGGTGACATAGTTCAGAAACAATTCAAAATGTTAGCATTTTCAGGCCTCACTTGATCATTGGCCGGGTCTTCTAAAATAAATTTTTTGACGGCTGAGCATCAATTGTGCACATGGTGAAAAATTACACAAAACTCTCAGGACGGCTCCACAAATTTAAATAATGTCAAAATCGTTGCATTTTGGCCAAACCGGGTAAAAATTGCGTCAGTCTTGATCCTGTATAGGCGTAATAATGTTTTATTAACATGTAAAAATGTAAAATCTACTGCATTAAGTAACACTTAACAGTAAGTAAAGTAAGTTTGCGAAAAAAATTTGATTTTGCGAAAAAAATTTCAAGCTTTTCCCAAAATTGCAAAAATTTGCAGGCGAAAAAAACCCAGGGCACATATCACATATGTTGAAATTCAATGTGAAATATCGGTAAATACTTAGTATCTTGACAGCTGGCGCGCCTAAAAATTCAAATTCTCGCGCGTTCATGCCCTATCGTGTGAATATGTTTTCAGAGAAATCCCCGGCGGACACCACACGGTGCCACATGACGCCCCATGGGGCACCGCATGAGGTGTCACGCTTTGTCACATGGTAACCCACGGGGCACCCCATGGGATGTCACACGACGCCACATGATACCCCAAGAGACTTTAGTTTAGGACTAAATTTTTAAACCATGGTTTTATTTTACTTAAAATTGGAGCAGAACAGAGATTTGCTTTGCTGTTGGCGAGCTAAAACTACGGTTTAAGAAAATCGACAAAATTTTGTCGAATCAGGCAATATTTTGTAATTAAATAATTATATGAAAACATCCATAAAGCCATGGTTTTATAAAACGCCCTTGTGAAAGCCACCCTACGGCTCTTACAGCGGTATGTAAGTTCAGCCGGCAAAAGCGAAGAAGCGAAAAAATCGCGCCACAATATGAACTCATACACAGTTAATGGCGTGACTATTTCGTAATTTTGCCGGCTATACGGACATACGGCTGTAAGTATGAATCGAGCCTATAATTTTGCTGAAAATGAAGTAGTTGTTATGGTTGTCTGGAAATGTTATGGAAATTTGGTTTCTTGGGAAGTCGGTATACCGTTTATTGGGAATCGTAAGTCTTGAAAATTCTAAATGAGAAACCGACGCAATCAACACTATTTATGTAGCTATACTGTAACGCGAGAGCCAGAGGAGTTAGCACCAATGACCCTTTTTCCTTTAGACGGGGCTGGGTCGAGCCTGAAAACGCTTCTAACTCGCTGGGCAGGCTGGGAAAGGTGCGGAGGAGCGGGAAAAATAACAATTGTAAAAGTAACGAAAGGGCGACCATTTCACCCATGAATAATATCTACACCAAAAGTATAGCCATGACGGTGACAAACACGATACTACAAGCATACACGCACACAGACACAGCTGAATCTGCCTGCTAGTTAAATTCTAGTTAAAATGGCTAGTTTAATTCCTAGTTAAAATATTTGAATCTTTTAACTTAATAGAATTTTAGCTAGACGAATTTAACTATAAACTATTAGCTATTAACTAGTAAATTTTGGCTAGTTAAATAATTTAACTATTAACTAGAATTCTAGCTAAATAACAGTAGGTTAGTGGTTCGATTTCACTCACGCCGTAAATTTTGTCTTTCTTTGATATTTCTAGAACATCGTCTGTGATCATTCCGAAACTAAAGCGCAAGATCGACGTACCTGCCCTTCCAGTGTTATTTAACACTGGAAATTCGACCTACCCGATTTAACATAGAAACCTGAGTTTCTGAATATAGTATGGGGGCCGCGTAAAAAGTCACTCATAATACAGTTAAGCGCTAATTTTTTTTATACGAGCAATTTGTTTAAAACATTTACTTTACTTAGGGTCTTTTCCTAAATTGGATTTATCGGATTAGATTTTTTTATTCCATAAATAACGCGGGGTCAGGTAGTGTTTGTGACCAACCGGAATTTTCGGCCGGCCGGCCTGATGGTCGCCGGCCAGACTGCCGGCCGGCCGAAAAAAACCGGCGCCGGCCGGCAGGCCGGCTGGGAAAAGCCGGCCGGGAAAAGCCGGCCGGCCGGCCAGCCAGATTCAACCGACTGACAAAATTAAGCCGGCATAACAATCCGGCAGGCTAAGTTTATGCCAAATTGACACTCTGGACTGGTTTTGTCAAAAAATTCGGCCGTTCCGGTCGGCCGGCCGGCCGGTTTTCATGGGCCGGCCGGCGGGCCGGCCGGCTTTTACCGGCCGGCCGGCCGGCTGAAGTTCTTCGCCGGCCCGGCCGGCGACTTTCGCGGCCGGTCACAAACACTAGGGTCGGGTATTTTACTGAAACTTGGCACACTCCAAGATAATCTGTGTATAGCGGTTGGGGCAAAATTTCAGCCGGCTATTTTTAGTCTGTACAGTGTTATAAGCAAAATTAATTAAATCTAATCTAATTAATTAAATCCAATTTTAGATAAGGACCATAGACACTATTATGTACTGCAGCCTGCTACTTTAACATATCGTTAGGGTTGTTTTGATGCGATCCATATTCAATTGATATCAATGTATAAATATCAATATATACCATATATTGATATTTAACACATTTACTGAAAATCAACATAGACGCCATGACACATTATTTTTACGCGGCCCCTGCGGCCCCCTTAGGGGCCGCGTATATACTATATTGAGAATCTCATCGTCCTACGTTAATTCGGATAGGTCGAATTTCTAGTGTTATTTAACACTAGAAGTGCAGGTACCTCGGTGTTCTGCACGCATCGCACAAACACCAACACACCTGAACTTCCGCAGATTGCAAAATATGCAGCTCCGGTGTAGAATCGAACTGCCAACAGTCTGATCTGCAATCAGATGCTCTGTAGATGCGCAAGGCACTACCAACCGAGCCAACCGGGCTAGCATAAGTGTTAACTGCATTTCGACTTTAATCAAACCAACAAAATCACGGTGATTACGATCAGTGAAAAATGTCATGAAGCGTGCAAAAGTGGTTTAGCTTTTAAAAATGGATACCTATTGGACTTGTTGAATTTGTATCAACACTGTCGAATATTAAGCGAATACTTGAAGATAGTAGTACATAAGTTGCATTCCGCTTGACGGAAAACTTACATCAGTCGAACTTAACAAGACAGTTTCAGTGGTCTCATAGTGTAATGGTTAGCACTCTGGATCCAGATATCCGAGTTCAAATCTCGGTGAGACTTATTTTTTAAAAGTACTGTTTTTGACTAAAGTTTTCTCCTCCAAAAGCGTGTTAGGCTTTGGTAATTTTTGCTTTCAAAAGCTTTAGTTTGGGTTTGGTTTGGAGCTACTGAGCAAATAATGTGGTCAGAAATTGTTGTTTGAAATAATTTGATCCACAAGATTTGGCCGCGTTTCCTTCCTATGGAATATTGACACTCAGGCCTCGCAATGTAACCACTTTTCACTCAGCAGAAGAGCTTGTTACTTTGGCGATTCCATTAAACACCTTGTTTTTCAGACAGTCAGTATATACGCTCAAAATTGGCAATCGAAAACTGGTGGTGCCAGAAAATAGCAAATTTTACGCAGAACTGCTACAGTATTCTTGGTTCCGTGACTGTAACACGACTTCGGCTATGATTTATGCCGCCACAAATGCTAATGCCTCTCGTACAATTAGTAGAGAACAATTTCAATCGCTACCAAAATTGCGAGATTATTTATTCGATCGACAAGTGATTAATTTTCTCAATGGCGGAACGCTACTTGGTGAGCTTTGAGAAGATTTACAAGTAGATGAAATGTCACTAATTAGCACAAATTACCTATTGTAAGAACTAAGACAAAAGTAACAAAATAAATAATAAACACTAAAGTCTGTCAGTTTTGGCTTTAATTTCAACTGATTCAAATTTTAAGTTTGCATGTAACTTAGTACAATCATTACGGACTAATTTCCACTGCATTGTACATTTATCACCCGAACAGATTGAAATCTAAGCTACCTTAGATGTACTTTGGGAAAGCGACTTTGAAATTAAGATAATAGTTCAACCATCTAAAAAGCAGCATAAAAATTGACAATAGAAGCAGGTTTAGGCGTTTAGCCATAATTTCTCACGTTTGATCTTAGGTTCGGTTATGTCAATACCAACTTGAAGCGGCCTGCAACTAACTCCAATAATTCCCACAAAATATGACTGCTACAATGCTTTATACATATCTTAAACTAAAGATTGAAACAAGCTAAAGACAGTGCTGTAATGAACCATTTAATAACTTCAGGCTGGTACCGAGAGTGTGATCTAATCCCCTACACGAGTGACATAGACGTGGCAATCCCGTCCAAGTATTGGAACCAGCAATTGGAAAATGACATCATCAATATGGAGGACCCATTTTACCTATGGACTAGCTTAGGAGTGGTGCGTCATTTCTTTGATATGGTTTGGTGATTGGGTTGAAAAAAGAGTGGATTCCAAATTAGAAAGAGTGAAAGTATCGAAAGTAGAAAGGAAGAAGTAGGCGCAGGGAATTGAACCGGACCGCTCGCGCCGGCGTCGAGAAAGATAACCGCTACACCACAGACCAAAGACTCACAGGCTCTATTTCTATCGGTATAGATATTCTTTATTACATACTGTTACTCAACACTAACCGGGTACGGTAAACTTGAAAAAGCATGCTTAAAAAATCGTTTGAAGCACAGTTTAGCTAAAGCATGTTAAAACAAAGACAAGACCATACTATTAAGATGCTATGTATTCTGTCCACCTTTTTATTTGGATCAAGTCTGACGTTGGTTTTTTACACTCTTTGTACAAAACTGAAACCCATGAACGAAGTTTTTTACTAAAGTTTTACAAAATTTTTTTAGCTAAAGTGAAAAAAATACCAGAGACTTTAACTCGAATAACCATGTTGGAACAGAAAGGAAATAGACTGTTTATAAAATTGGCTTTGTAAAAAGTAACCACTTTGTTAAGACTTGAAAAATATTAAAATTTAAAATGTTTTCAGCCAGAAGCTGGTTTGGAGTATACAGTATATTATGGAAACACCCGGATCGATTTGTTCTTTATTTATCAGCACAATTCGACTCACGATTGGCTGGGCGGTATGATTCCCAGCACGAAAACTAAATTACAGTAAGGGCGATATAAAAGAATTTGAAAATGAGCGAAACGCAAGAACTAAAGTCTGACCAGAACCCTCAGACAAAACAGGTGGCGGGATTTTTGAGAATTTTCTCTATAGTCTTGATGCGTGCAAATCGTTCTTTTCGTACTGAAATCGTGTTTTTGTGTATCGGCATTTGTTTGTCAGGCTTTAGGTACACTAATTTTTTGATCTGCCGATTACCGATTACGATCAAAAGTATTGGGTTGCAATAATTAAACATACTTACATGAATGATCTTGGATTTGTTTGCGTGTTTACAACTCTACTACTATGTACTATGTATATACTTGACTACGACTAGATCTACTACATAGATCAAACTGAAAAAATGTTCAATTTATTGCTATTTTATATAAATATGCTTAAAAAACTAAAAACTATACTTTGCCAAAAAAGTAATAAACAGCTAAATTGCAAAATTAACAACTTAAATCGCAAACGTAAATTGAAAAATTAATGCTTGTGTTGTAGATATACTTATCCAAAAATGTACCCAAATCTTTGCACAGCCGAGTTATGGGAAGAGCTTTTTCTGATTCCTTGTAACTTTTTGGAAGTTTTAAAGTCAGATTACGGTCCAAATTGGTTTGAACGGATTCACCAAAGAAATTATGTTTGGTATTCAACACCACATAATGTTAAGAAAATAGGAATATATACTGATGCTGAGTGGAGTAAAGCTTACAGGACTGGATTCAAGAAAAATATAACTGGAAAAACTCCTTGAGAAATCAAGCATTGCGTATTTTTGTTTTAGTTTTATTTATGTTGTTTTACTTTTTGTTATTAAATACATGATTGTTCTTGCTTGATAGCACTCACTTTGAAAGCTTTGCGCATGTACCTGTTGTGTTATTATTAGTATAAATAAAAAACATATAATCAAACCTACATAAAACTACACTACAATACGACAAAAAATGTACGTAGCTTTGTGCTCCATCGGCTAATAAATAACTATACTTTCAAAACGAAAATACAGTTATGCTGGGCCCAATTATATAAACGTTTTAACGGCCGTTGAAATCATTGGACATTGAGTAGAATGAATCATTGTTGAATCATTGAATAGAACCAAATAGAACTAATTGAGCAAAAAGAAGCAAGCATGATAAAAATAAACATTTATTAACCAAATGTTTGACGAAACTCCAATAACATGCTATATTTGTCGAGAAAGGAGGGGAGATTCTGCAGAAAGAAAGACAGCATCATCATCAGAGTAAACTTCGACCCGAAGTTACTCTGATTTTTTATTACTCTCTGTTTCTTTACTCAGGGACTGATTAGCTCTCACTCCTAGCCGGACAAGGAGCGGCTCCACTAAAAAGCTACCTCGGCGATAATTCCTCCATATACTCTCACCACCACTTTGCCCATGCCACTCAAGGGGATATGTCCCCTCAACAACCCATACCTAACGCTACCTGACTCAGTTCCGCGACCAAGGCCCGGTTTCATAAAAAACCACTAATAACTAATAACTAATTATTAGTTATTAGGCCGCTAATATTAGTAGCCTAATATTGCGTTTCATAAAACTTATCTCCATTCAAATATAGTTATTAGTACTAATGCACTAATATTTGAACGCACTGGTCAGCGTAGCTGCTAGCTGACCAGCAGTATCTGCTGCGTGTGCATGTTTTGCACGCATATTGTGTGCGCGTAGTGCCGATTGCGGATTTTTAGCTGCAGGCTGGTTCTTTTTTTGCCTTTTTATTAATGGGTTAGTTAATTGAACACGTACATTTAGTCATGAAAAGACTGCCATTTTTCAATTGTTTAGGTTAAGAACAGAATGCAAGGGATAGAGCGGTATGTACATAGTCAGGTGCTTCTAAAACTTGAGATACCGAGGTTTGTCGTGGCGGCCTTGCCAGCAAGAAAGGGAGGGCGTATTCTTACCGAAAGAACGACTGCATCATCATTAGAATGACCCGGGGGGGATTCGAACCACCCATCTCTGGATCTGCAGACCAGCGCTATACCGTTGAGCTACTGGCCGACGATGAGCTGTTGTAAATCCCTTCAAGTACTGTTTCACATATATATTAAACATGCTCTTCTGCTGAGCGAGTACGAGAAGCAGTTACATTGTAAAGTCTTATGTAAAGTGTTGTAAAGTGTCATTATTGCAGCGGAAGTATCAAACGTGGCAGCATGATTTTTATACCTAGCCCTATTTCTGCAGACATCTCAGAATCAAAATATAGATTAATCATAGATTCATTTTTCATTTAGAATCATTTTTTAATTGAGCAGTTCGGTTTCGTCCAGCAATTTTATTTTGAAACATTTAGTTTTGAAGTTTTCTAAGCAAAAAAAATTTCGACATAATTTGCTGAAAAATTTAAAAGCGCTTATGTACTTCGAATGCGAACTCTTTTGGGCAAGTTTAAATTTCGGCAGGCAACTGATATTGTAGATGCGTAAAAATGACAAATTTTGAAAGTTCAGGTTTTTAATTATATTTAATTATTCATTAGGGCGTTTAAATAGTTTGGTCACAGGCCGCTACAATGCACAGGCTTTGAACAAAAAACAATTAAAAATAGAACGTAGAGTATTCATCGCGGACTATTTAATGTTCCGTTGCATTATAGGTAATTGAAAAAGTTTGATGCTAGAAATTTGTTTGTTTTCTTATCATAAAAACGGCACGGTTGCTTACAGAGTCCAAAAACTAATATTTACAAAAGCTTGATTTAAAATAGCAAATAAGCTTTTGTTTTATTACTGTTGGTTCTTGATAGTACTTCAGTTGGTGTTTCTGATAACATCAAATAGATGATAAACAGTTGCAAAGTTTACCCAAATGACACCATTTTCCACTCGAGTCTTTGGTGTTATGAAGCCTAAAATAAGTAAGCATAATCCTAATTAAAATATTAACTTTTAAAGATTAAGTTTATAGTTAACCTATTCTTGCTAAAAGTTCGTCATAGGCATAGAATTTAGGCTAGTATATATTTTCATCAAAGGAAGTTATGGTAAAAAACCGAATAGTTCCTGAAGCGGAAAAAATTGAACCGACAAAAGCATTAGAAAAGGTGAAAATGACTACACATTTGATCAGCTGTTTGCAACATTTAAGCCTGTTTCACACGATGGGGAAAACGCGTGGGGTGCCCCTTGGGGCACCCCATGGGGTGTCACATGGTGCCACATGATGCCCCTCGGGGTGCCCCGGGGCCCCCTGTGCCCCCTTGGCCCCCCCTTGGGGCCACCGGGCACCCTTTGGCACCCCCTTCCCCCCCGTGGGCCGCCCGGGGCGCCACGTGTCGCCCCCCACGCCACCCCGCGCCCCCGCGCGGCGCACCATGTCGCATCGTTTCCACCCCACCGCCCCCCCCGCGCCCCGCCGGATAATCTCCCCTCCCCCCCCCCCTTCTTCCCCTCGCCGCACATAGTCAGCAATATGAAGCATATATTACTAATTTAAAAAAAAATGCCACTTTTTTGGCTTATTCATTTAGGAAACACAGGATTTATATTTGGCTTCAATTTGGTTAGTTATTACAGACTGTACCGTTTAGGAATACGTAGCTCATGAATTATATAAAAAACAAAATTAAAAATTATAAATCACACAATTATCCAACAAATACATATAAAATTCAAAAACCTAAAACTAAACCACGAAAAAAACAAACCCCCCCCCCCCCCCAACACACCCAAACCCCCAACCCCACCCCCCACCACACCCCCCCACGGGGCACCCCATGGGGTGTCACACGATGCCACATGATGCCCCACGGGGCACCGTGCCTTGGGTGGTTCCCCATCGTGTGAAACAGGCTTTACGCAATGCCACTTTTTTGGCTTTTTTTGGAACAGGATTTTTTGCTTCAATTTTTATGATTACAGACTGTCGTTGGGGAAAAGGTCGGATAGCTCTGCTCATATTGGCGATTGGCTGTATTGGATTCTACGCAACTTTACAAAATCGTTTTACAGTCTGTATCGATGAAGATGAAATGCTACCGGACACTGATATCGTCGCACACAATGAAAATATCTTAAAAGTATATTTTTCGTAATCGTCAATATGCTACTTTTTAATGGAGTGTCATTACTTTTTACTGTCATTACTTTTAGTGTCATCAACATTTTTTGCAATTTTAGTTGAATGGAATTATAGCTAAATAGAAATAGCAAATGTCATTGTCTGATACAATTTACTGCTTTTTGTAATTGTTTGACACTTTAGAATATCTAATAGCTATCAGCTATTTTTCGAATTGTACAAACAATGCTTTAATAATGTCATCGGTTCTTGTATAAAGTATATATTTCATAAATTTCAGGAATCAATGAGCACTATTATTGAAGTTTTTCCTTTGACTAATGTGTCTAAAAGTTTGCAAGACTTGCTGACATATCTCCATCCGATTTTAAAAGCAAATCCTTATCTAATTCTGGACTCTGACTTACTGACCTGTCTGGGTAATTTTGACTGTTCAAAATACAAACCGAAAAAACCAGTGCATTTCGGAGTTAACAACGGAGAATCTCAATTGGTTTGTTACTTTAAATATCAAATTATTACATTTTTAATATTTTTTAGTATTAATTTGTCGCTGATGCTTAAGGAATAGGTTTTATCACTTCATTTTAAAATCGACTGTTTTATTAAAAATTCACGGTTTTTTAGCTCTAAAAAAAGTGTAACTATAATTGTTGTACATAAATGTGATGATAGTGAATTAAAACACTCTCAAGCTCCTCAAAGAAACGGTTTTTCAATGAAGCAAAAAAAAGTAGATTAAAAAATTTTCTCCTGATTTGATCATTTTTTGATACATAAATACCTGTCATCTTATTTAATCCAATTTCAATAACAAATAAAATCATCAGTAAATAATTTTTATTGCCTTTGATTGGTCAACAAACACGAATGCTTTCAAAAGCATACCAGTGTTAACTTTTTCAAGCACAGAAGAACACTCCAAAGGAACAAAGGTAAATTCCAAAGGAACATCAGGAGAAAATTATCAGGACGTCTGAACTGGACAATAGCAGAAAAAAAGACTACAGGACAAAGACAAAGACAAAGCCACAAAAGGCAAAGAAATATTACTACTCGAAAAATATTACTACTATCTTGCAAAAATAAATTTGAAAAAAACAAGGAAACAAAAGGACAAAGGGACATAAAGAACGAGTGTGAATGTGAAGCAACCCTTATTTTGTATTCGCGGTTTCTGTCCTAGCTCTGTAAAGAAACCATGTATATGTACTAATGTTTTGTCAGACAGAACTTCGAGAAATTGGCTGGTCCATAATGTCTCAGAAACTCAACACAACCATTGCCAAATATGGTGCTCTGCAAGTGGCCTTACACGAAATTCAGTTGGTCAATAACTACTGGTTTTCACCACATTTTCATGGGCCTGAAAAAAATGCCGCATTTTTCATGTTGGTAAAATATTTTTTGTTTCTGTTTTCTAGTTTCAACAGCATTGTTTGGGCCTTTAGACACGGTTTATTCTTCATGTAGTGCAACTAGGTATTGTTATTAAATTAATTAGAACTCATTGAGAATATCTCAGTAAATTCAGTTGGTCAATAACGACTGGTTTTCACCACATTTTCATGGACTTGACAAAAATGCCGCATTTTTCAAGTTGGTAAAAATGAGTTTTTGGCTGCTCTTGTTTTCAATTTTACCATTAGTTTTTCGACATGACACTCAATGGCAGCATCGTTGAGTTCAAATTTTATTTTTTATTTTGTTTTATTTTAGTTTTATTTTTATTTTATTTATTTTAGTTCAATCGATGAAATTTTATAATCGTTCAATGAAAAAATTTCCTGCTCTGATCTCGACTTAGCCGTTGAAATTTCATCTAATTTTATATAAAATTTTAACGGCGCCGTTTCACTTAACGGAGCGCTTTTATACTTTTATAACATTTCAGTCTTTATAAATTTTACAAATGTCAACGGATATTATTAGGTACATTAAGTGAACGCAAACGCGAAAAAAACCGTCTATTTTTATAATTATTTTAAATTGAGCTTTTCCAAACATAAAACATCATTTTGTTTATTTTTAGACGGTCAGTATATACGCTTAAAGTTGGGAACCAAAAGCTGGTCGTACCAGAAAATACCAAATTTTACGCAGAGCTGATACAGAATTCTTGGTTCCGTGACTGTAACACGACTTCAGCTATGATTTACGCCACCGCTAAGGCTTGTCGTACGATTAGCAGAAAACAATTTAAATCGCTACCAAAATTGCGAGATTATTTATTTGATCGACAAGTGATTAATTTTCTTAATGGTGGAACTTTACTTGGTGAGCTTCTGTGAGAAGGTTTATTAGTAGATGAGATCATACCTATTCATTCAGGATTGTTGTGAAAGTGAAACCAGCTTGGGTCTTAACTGCGTAATATATTGGATCTTGGTTAGTTGGAGCTGCAATCAAGAAATGGTGGACCTAACCTGAAGCTAGTTAAAAAAACTGCACGTGTAGAGTACCGGAACAGTTTACTACGTAGCCAAACAGCATCGAGGCAGAAAGTAGACTGAAGTCGGTCAAAAATATACGTACAGTGCTGAATATGCATAAAAGGTTACCATTATGCAATGAAACCACCTATTTTTGCAATACTACGGAAAAATAGCTAATACGTACGTCACATAAGACTAAGACACAAGAACTAAGACATATAACTAAGAAATAAGTACTGTCATTGTACAAAATCGGTTTAATTTTGGCTGATTAGATTTAAACTCCATTAGTTCTGCAATTGTATTATTTTGGATTAGTGGGTTATGGATTTGGTGATTTCGATCCGGATTATCTCAATGCCAATTTAAAGTATCAGTCTAAACTATCTCGATTTACTCTCAAAAATATAACTGCTACAATACTGATGAATATAAAGTTTGAGAAAATACACATAATAATAAAGTAAGTAAGTAAGTAACCTAATAAAGCATTATATAACTTCAGGCTGGTACCGAGAGTGTGATCTAATCCCCTACACGAGTGATATAGACGTGGCGATCCCGTCGAAGTATTGGAACCAGCAATTGGAAAATGACATCATCAATATGGAGGACCCATTTTACCTATTTAGCAGCCGAGGAGTGGTAGGTCATTTGTGGGGAAATCTAATGGGAGGTGAAGTTAGGCTGCGTTTATAAGGGATGCTGCACAAATATATAATGGTGGGAGTTTCGACAACTGACTATTTTGGGCAAAGGAGGGGAGGGGTTAAGCTGATCTGGTGGGGTTAAAGATCAGTCTGTAGGGATGGGATAAAGCGCGCCACATTTATGTATCTTTTAGGTTTATATTGCATCGCTGAAGTATTTTACCATAATTCTGTCAGGAGTGTTTAAAATATTTTTCCTAAGCTTCTAACTGCGTAGATAATTGGAAACTATCAAGGAAAATAATTAATAGTAAATAATAAATATGTAATAGTAGTAATTAGAGTAATAATTGGAAAGTATTAGGAAATTTTGGAGCAAGTATAGGAAAGTTTCTGGAATGGGCATCAATAGTAGAGGTGCTTTGTAATTTGTATCAAGCTGCTCATCTGCCCAGACATTACTTTTTTTGGATACTTTGACTTTTTGTCAAAAAGGCTAAACTGGTTTAGCAAATATTAACAATTTTTTAACTTTTTGATTTATTTTAACATATGTACATATATATTTTTATGATGATTTTGCCTTAACCGTCTAACAAACTTGAATTAAAAGAAAAATGTTGGTGCCTACATAAATTGAACCATTTTTACGCGGCACCCTTAGGGGCCGCGTATATACTATATTCAGAATCTGAGATTCCTACGTTAATCCGGGTAGTTCGAATTTCTAGCGTAAATTAACACTAGAAGGGTAGGTACCTCTCAGTTCTGCCATGCAACATGCAACTAGACGGAACTAGTATGATCTCAAACTACCGCAGGATGCAAAACATCCAGCTCCGGGGCGGAATCGAACCACCGACATTCTGATCACTAATCAGATGCTCTGTAGATGCACGCAGCCCTACCCACTGAGCCAACCGGGCTGTTGAATCAATGGAATTGCACGTAGACTAGGATCACACGTAATGAACAAGTTATGCAGCAGAAAACACGGATTATCAAAAATGTTATGCAGGCTAACATGTCATGTGTCAATAATGTAAAAAAATTTTTAATAACTTATTTTAATGTTTTTTCCCTGATATCACAGTGCATATGAGCAATCTTCTGTCCGATGTCGACACTCATGTTTGTATTTGTGAGCCAAAGCTAAGAAGTTAGAAAGCACATCAGCTCACATTAGCTGATGTTAACTACATTGAACCTGTCTTCTTAGTGTTGTAGTGGTTAGTGTTCTTGACTCTGAATCTGTGGAGCGGAGTTCAAATCTCTCTAACCACAGTTACAAGAATGTGGGTGCATAAGTTACTTTTTTAACTTTATTTCAATATTTTAACGTTTAGTTTCAAAGGGGTTTTTGTGCACCTAGTTCAGTAATTTTTGTCTGAAGACAGATTTTGAGCTACTCAGCAGTAAATGTGAGCAGCGTGAGGAAGTTATAAATCTTTTTTTCCAAAAATTATGGCCGCGTTTCATATTTCCTGTGGAATATTGACACTCAAACCTCACCACTTCTCACTCAGCAGAAAAGCTTGTTTGTATGAAGGTTTCAAAACGCGCTGACTTCGGTAAGACATTTCAGATTTGAGAAATCCAACGTTTTTTAGCCAGAAGCTGGTTTGGAGTACACGGTCTCTTACGGGAAAACCCGGATAGATTTGTTTTTTATTTATCAGCACAATTCGACTCACGATTGGCTGGGCGGTATGATTCCCAGCACGAAAACTAAATTACAGTAAGGGCGATATAAAAATAAGATATTATAAAATTAACAAAGCGCTGTTATTTTATACGAATTAAATCTTTGGATCATTTCCATTCTAAATATTGAGTTGCAAGAATTACATATAACTAAGCGTTTTGAAATAATGGTGCTTATTTCGTTTGGCTGTTTGTAATTCTAGTCTACTTGACAGCTTAAAGCAATCTATGCGTTCAATTGAAGCCCTGAAAATTGATTTATTTTTTCCTAAAATCTGAAATTTAAAAAATGTATTTTCGTGCATGCGTGAAATTTTTTGCAAAATTTATGGTCTACTAAAAACAGTGAAAATAGCAACGTAACAGTTGTGACGTATTAAAGTTCAATATATACCTATTTTAACAAATAGTTTAAAAAATAAAAATATTTCTGCTTTTGCCATGAAAAATAAGCAAACACGTTTATTGCAAGATTGATTACTTAAATCGCGTGATTAGAAAAATCAATGCTTTTGTTGCAGATATACATATCCAAAAATGTACCCAAATCTTTGCACAGCCGAGTTATGGAACGAACTTTTTCTGATTCCTTGTAACTTTTTGGAAGTATTAAAATCGGATTACGGTCAAAAATGGTTTGAACGGATTCACCAAAAAAATTATGTTTGGCATTCAACACCGCATAATGTGCAGGAAATTGGAGTATATACCGATGCTGAATGGAGTAAAGTTTACAGAACTGGGTTCAAGAAAAATAGAACTGAAAACACTCCTTGAGAATTCATGCTTTGTATAATATTTTGTTTTAGTTTTGTTTATTTATATTGTTTCACTGTTTGTTATTAATAATGTGTTCGATAACCGTTTGTTTCGAAAACGTGCGCGTTCCTTGAGCAGGAAAACGTGAAAAACTTTACCAAGCAAATTAAAATCTTAATGTTTACCTGCTATTGAAGTTAAAGTTTAGTTGAACAAAAAAGAAAATATGTTTGTTTATAGTAGCAAAACTAATATGCAAATTAATTAGTACACTAAATTACAAAAATTCAAATTGTTCACCATGATTTGCAGTACAACTTTTATAGCAAAAGTAGAGCGCGTGTACTTCTCTACGTACTATCTACTTTACTGAACAAGAGGGCAGTTATTTAACTAAAACTAAGAAGTCGCGCTAATAAAGTACCAATTCACCCAGGGACAAATGTGCTCGCGACTGTAGTGCACAGTAATCACAATCTGTAACCACAACCAACTTGTTTTTTACGCGGCGGCCCCAACTTGTATACTAGATGTCCGGGTAACCGGTTTTTCGGTAGCAGCACCACGCTCGCTACAATCATGTGGTGTGTGTGCCTGTGCATACAATTAATTGTGTGATGAAGATTGACATTGAACTTCTGTGGTCTCAATCAATAATGATTTTCTGCACTGATCGCGTCAAACGGTGACTAGTGCATCGATTATTTGCCAAATAAATTGCTACCGAACCGCCAAAATACCTGGCAATAAATAAACAATAGCACCATCATGTATTTTTAGTTGTTAAAGATAAAGACGAACTAAACAGAGTGTGAACAAGTGATCGGTCAGTTTTTGCGTTAATCTCAGCAATTTTATAATGTGCCGCGTTTTATATTCTTTAGAATATGATGAAAATAATTTAAAAATTCACTAAAAAATCTCCTGACACTGAAAATTTTCTACTCAGAAGACGTTTTTGTTGGAAGCCAATGGTGTGCTTTACAGCGATGGATTGTCAAATCGTTTGATACAACTTTCGGAATTCTTAAAGTGGCTGATCAAAAGATCATTTGTACCTGTTGTATGACAGTTGTGACGGTTGCACATTTTTTGGTTTGGGCTATATGCCCTTGGATTAGGCTTCAGGCTTAGGTTTAGATTAGGCCATTAGGGTTAGGGCCTCACTGATTACCTACTTCAAGATACCACTATTTTAAATGGTTTTCTACAATTTTTAAGTTTAATAAGCCTGTCTAGTTTAGACTTTTATGAATTTTTATTTTGTAATACTCATACTTTACCACAGACTTTGCGAAAAATTTTAGTGTTTGTAAGAAAAAACATTTTTAAATTAACTAGCATCTCATAAAATTCATAGACGTGTAAATAGAGATAGGCTCATAAAGCGCCTATAACAAGCACGTTTTGCGAGTGCAGTTCAGTTATTTTGATAGACTTTGTTGCGGCATGCTTGTACTGCTGAGGATATTCTTGGAATATAAAACGCGGCATCAAACTATTTGAAACTGTAATATTTTTTAAATAAACGTGACCACTCTAAAGCCTGTTTCACACGATGGGGAAAAACTTGGGGAATCCCCACGTGGGGCGCTCCATGTGGCACTACATGGGGTGTCACACGGTGCCACATGACGCTCCATGGGGCACCCCATGGGGTGCCCCGTGGGGCACCATGTGGCATCGTGTGACACCCCATAGGGTGCCCCATGGGGCGTCATGTGGCACCGTGTGGTGTCCCCCGGGGATTCCCCTGGAGAAACATATTCACACGATGGGGAATGAACGCGCGTGGAATTTGAATTTAGGCGCGTAAATTGTCAAAATACTAAATCTTACGAAGGTTGTACATATGTGAATTTATGCCTTGTGCATAATTACGTGTAAGAATTTATAAAAATTATTAAAATTTTGTCGCTTACTTAAGGTGGTAGTGTCGCCAAAGCAGTTTTGCTCATAGGCTGCAAAATGAGAACTTTGTGCTTGGAAATTGTACGTTCACTGAGAAACTAGTGAAATGCCATATGGTGTCAAATAAATACTGCCAGACACTAGATTACCAATATCTACCAATATTCTTAACCAATCACCATTTTCGAGTCAGACATCACACAATAGAGACATAAAAGTTCAAAAAATCAAGTCAAATATCAGATTGGCCAGCTTGTGAAGTACATGTAATGTTTTGACGCACAATTTTTTGCCACAATAAAGCCCGCAAAATTTGCACAAACTTTCAACTTTGAGGGCTTATAACTAAAAACCGGTGCGTCCTAGACCCTGATGATGTTTTGGTCGACTGATGATGTTTTGTTCATCATTAAATTCTCTATCGAATGGTGATTTCGTGAGCTATCTACGACGCACGTAGCTCGAGCAATGGTCAAATAACTAGAAGTTGTCAAAGTCTGGCTGCCTAGAAAGAGACCCTCTGGGCGTCAAAGAGTTAACGGTTGCAGCTGCCCTCGCTGTTAGGCCATAAACGTTTGCAGTGTTGCAATTTTAGTACTAGGTACTCAGTAAATTTCAAGTCAGTATTGTTTGTGACATTTTTCAACAGCGCTATGTTTTGCACGTCTTGTGTCACTCGATACTAAAGTTGACCAGAATTTGCTTAACTCTGAAAGAAAACAAGTTACGTGATTTTTGTGACTAGTCGCTATACTCTTGATGCTTGCAATTCGTTCTTTTTGCAATGATATCGTGTTTCTTTTTGAAACATTCATGGCTGAAGTAAAGTTGAAAGTAAGTAACTTTTTGAGGGTTTGGACATTGAGCACCTATTCAGCCAGTTCAATTCAAAAATTTAAAATTGGATCGCCATTAGTGCTAAGACTTACTCCATTTCGGCCACAAACAGATGTTCCTTTTCGCCCTCCAATTTGCCACTACTCACGACAACAAACTGATTGACGAACTACTGACTACAATGGAAACCTAATTTGCATATATTCCTGCGAAAGCTCCACCCGCTGATACCCAATTGGCTGCCTAATCACGTACGTATACTGTGAGAAAGCTGATTTGCTGAAAATTGTTGGCTAATTTGCATAAGTATTTGAATGGCTGGCCAATTTACTTAACTGTCTGTCAAACTCCAGACAACCAAGGGGGGTCTGGATTGAAAAAATAAAATCCACAAAATAACAATGGTATGAAGCAAAAAATTTAATTCACAAGTAAAAAAAATCTTGTCGTGTGTGCACTGGTGTTATTAAGGTATTTTAGTTTCAATTTTAGATTAGGTTTCTACTTTCAGGTCCCCATTCGCAGAAACAAAATTGCCATAGATTAGGCCTATGGTAAACATAGGCCCTGGTGTGGCTCATCGCACCGACTATGTACTCTTGGCGCTAAAATATGGATCCAAATATTCCGCCTTTAGGCGGAATAAAAATTCAGCAATTCGGTTTTGCATTGCTTTTCCAGGTGAACAATATCTCTCTAAAGAATAATTCATGGAATTTGCAAAATCTTTTCCGTATTTTCTATACGTGTTCGTAAGCTTCTTTGCTTATATTCAACACGATTAGTAGCTAATTTGTTGAACTTGTTAGCTGTCATTTGTCAAAATTTTATGCTGCGATAGCGATGCTAAGGCGCAGTTTACAAATTCGAATTATCCGGATTAGATTATCTGAATTAACTTTACTTATTAATTGGACGTAGAATCATAAGTTATTGTTGTCATAGGTAAGTAGGAATTCCAGGAATTGGCATTGCAATTAACACAGCAGAGTAATTGTGTCTAATTTGAACAAGATAATTATTTATTACCTATTATACAACGTTGAGTTATATATTCCGGTTTATTCAGTATTGCTAATTTAATTTATTCGAATTTGTGATCACGCCCTTAAAAAGCAACGGGTAGGTTGCAGTTGTCCAATAAAACAGGAGAGGAGACAGTACGGCGTGTTCCCATTAGTCCTAGTGCTTATGACACAATAAAAAGCAACGTATTTTTTGCGCACCGCTTACACGCTACCTATACCGACACGTTAGTTAACAAAAACTGCGAAGTAAACTACATATATACCTACATATTTAATCGAAATGTGCGAAAATATTTGCCTATAACCCCTTCTGTGGCGCGTATTCCAGCTTCTTATCTATTCACTATTGTTCATGATAACAATAATGTCAAAATTGGCATTAATGTTACTGTTAAGTTTTGTAGATTTGAACTAACTTGAGTAAGGTACTAGAAGTGAAAGCATATACAATCACTTCAGTAGGTATCAAAAATACAAGTTTAGACACTTAATTGTAGTTTTAAATTAAATAAGCAGTCAATATAACAGTAAATGCTCAAAATGTTTTTTGATGATTAAAGACTGGCAATTTTATGCAATATAAATACGGTATAAGGTAACTTAAAAAAGTCTGAACAGATAAATTAGATACCATCGTGTATCATAATCTGGTAACCGTCTGTTCATTATGCATTTCAAATGGGAACATATTTTTTGTCTTTTTCGTTTATCACGATGCTTGTTCAAACAAACGCTTGTTCTAGCTTAGTCTGTTAATTTTGGACTAATTTGTGAACAGTATGAATTCAGTAGGAATTTGTGAAGTATGTATTTAGTATTAAACAAGTCTAGTGCGTCTAGTTTAGAAATGTGCATGTGAATTAGTTAAATTCGGTATCATTATTTCAACGCTGTACTAAATATTTTAGATAAGCAAAATTAAATTTAAAAGCCCCATGTGTTTTCTTGGGGCCTATTCCTTTACCGGCTTAAACGGACTGGACTTATTTTAGTCCGAGGTTTTGAAATGACATATCGGACTAAACGGACTAAACGAGTTAAAATAAGTCAGCTGCTTAATTTTAGTCCGACCCCATTCCAAAACTACCACTGGACTAAACGGACTTAACATTAGCGTGCATATTTAAGTCCGTTTAGTCCGATTAAAAAGCAGCGCACTAAAAGTTAAGTCCGTTTAGTCTGGAGGTTTTGGAATGGCATTTTTAAGCTTAATTTTTAAACCGTTTAGTCCGATTATAATTAACCTTTTAATCCGGTAAAGGAATAGGCCCTTGGTTGACATGTATTGCTTATTAATTAATCAATAATCAGTAATAACTGTTTAACTTGATTACCTTATAACTTCTTGCGTATAGTGATTGACAATGTCATTATGATTCCGTATCGTCGATTAAAGGCTATTCTATTGGCTTGTTTGACAATATCACTTGTTTATATGTGCGTTATCGTTTTCCGGTCACCAAACTCGGTTCAGAATTTAGATTTATTAATTAAGCGAACTCATCTGTTCTTGCAGGTAAGAAATCGTCTTCTTTGCTTTTACAGTTTTTTTGCTTTGTTTTTTTCAATGTTATCAATTGGAATTTGTCTGCAACGATATTTAATAAAACCTAATATTATGCATGTTATGTATGTACCTATATGACACTTGAAGCATTTGTACATTGGTACTAAGTTAGTTGTAAATAAGTATGACTGAATTTTCTTATATGTAGCCGACAGCCGTAGCGTTATAACACTGGAACTGTTGTAATATTTTATACCGTATCGAACGGCCTATACTTCTGTGTTCTTTTAGAACGACGTGTAAGAATAGATACCAAACTCAAGGAGTAAAAATATGTGCTTTAACTACATAAGTAGCCTTATAATTAAGCTAAAGGGCTTTATAGTCGCCAAGGGTCATACCTACTTGCACTTGAGCGCCTTGGCTGATCCGTTTGCACGTTCAAAATTAAAGCTCTAAGCTTTAGCTCTAAGCCGGCCCGGACAGTCATTTGCCTTAGCGACTAATCTTCAATTAAAACGTGGTCTCGCAAAAAATAATAAAGTATCCAATTACTAGAACCGTTAGAACATCGCATATGCGATGTTCTAACGGTTCTAGTAATTGGATACTTTATTAATTATTAAGCGACGCATACTATGCTCTTGCTGCTTTGACTATTGCTGAACATTGCAACGATCTGAGCCCGGTTCATCAAAGCAAAATGTTCGTCGTTGAAAAAGTTCGTCCTTGAAAATGTTTCGACCAATCCAAATTTTCAACCACAAACATTTTGCTTCGGTAAATCGGGCCCTAAACAACTTCTTCAAACATCTTTACCTACAAAATTTATTTTTTGCAGGGCCACGCTTTCAGATTGTCTCCAGAGGTATTTGCTCCCACCAAAATCTCGAAAAGCCTCTTGACATTGCTGCAAAACTTTTATCCAGACGCTAATGTTTTTCCGTTGTTGATTTTGGACACTTTTTTGCTACGTTGTCTGGCAAAATCGGATTGCTCAAACTTTAGACCGAGACATCCTATTAAACTTGGAGTTTTTGTTGATAAACAGGTGAGATATACTATTAACGTTGTTTTTCATTTTTAGATTGTATTATTGTAGGCTTATTAGTAACTTACAGTACGTACTGATGAAAATTCAATTTAGAATGACTCCAGAAGTCCAGAGTCGTATTCACTTGATAACCTAATTTGACAAGTCTGTGACTCCAAAACTTAAGTGACTTCAACTCCGCGTTGACTCCTGAGTTTGTAGCACGTAATTTCGGTCGGTCCTGTATTTTGCTATGCAAACATAAATCTCGTTTACAATTGTTCATTAGATATAACATAAAGTTAAGCACTAATTATAATACTAGTTTAATCAAATTGCATTTATTTGCAGACGATTGTGGGCCAGTTCCCGTTTTTTCTAGCGAATTCAACTGTTCAGTTATTTGGAGTGGTGCAAGAACAACATTACTGGTTTGCAAAGAATTTTCACGGATCGCAAATAGATGCAGCTTTCTTTGTGTTGGTAACATCGCTTATTTTTTATATTCTGTCCTAAAAACTAAGTAAAAAATAATTGCATTGTTAAATGTTACTAAGTGAAGTATAATAGGCCGCTCAGGGTACTCAAAGGCATCTAAGGCAGCTCATCGTTGGCCCAGTAGTTCAATTGGTTAGAGCTGGTCTGCAGATCCAAAGGTCTGTGGTTCAAATCCCCCCTCGGTCGTTTTGATGATGATGCTGTCTTTCTTTCGGTAAGGATCCACCCTCCCTTTCTTGACAACTATCGCACCACATCTCCAGTTTGCATCAGAGAAATGTGAGTTGAAAACAAAAAAAGCTACGCAGATTAGATTTTACATTTTTTACCAGATGTTTAGCAGATTACATTAATTTTGGACAAAAGCGTTACAAGACGTTGGTTTCTGTGTGTACTGCAAGTGTTACAGTGGTCAAAATATGCGACCGAATTACACATTATGATTATTTATTCTGTTGTTTTAGGCCAAGTTTTAAACTGTTACAAATAGGCTCACGAAAACTGCTCATACCGAAAGATGGTCAGTTTTATGCTCAACTAATACAATGGTCAAAACACCACAAATGCAACGAAACCACAGCATCGTGGTATGCGTCAGAAAATGTCAATGCAAGTCGATCAATAACCAGACAAGGCTTTCAATCATTGGTTATGCTAAGAGATTTCTTTTTTGAACGGCGCATTCCAATGATGATTATTGATGGAACTTTGCTAGGTGGGCTTATTTATTAGGTTGTCACTACAGTACGAACCAAAATTACTTGCTACAGACTCAGATGTCAAAGCGGAGGCGAAGTCACTTGATTCCGGAGTCAAAGTATATTTAGAAGTGTATATAATTTGACTGTGGGATGTGGGAGTGGGAGTGACACGACTCCGTTTTGACTCCGGAGTCAGTAGCAAGTAATTGTGGTTCTAAGTCAAGGTGCTTACTCGCCCCAATTCTTGTGTGTGTCTTATTGTTTTATTTTTTAGGGTTGTGTTTAATCGTGTATAATGCGAAAAAGTATCTGCACGATACTACAATTTTAGCTAGCTTTTTGCACAAACCAAGCTAGGGCACACCAGTTTTGTATGCAAAAATTATTAACAACATAAGCTTTAAAACCTCACTGCAACAACACTAAGAAGTAGAGTCTTAGTACTAGAACTGTAGGTGTGTGCAAGGAAATATAAAATCTGTGTGCAAGCAAATATAACACAAGACAGAAAAGCAGTGTTACATACAACACAGTAAATACAGTACGGTGCAGTGCAACACAGAAACTCCAAATTTTGTGATTTGTGTTAACAGGATGGTATCGCGAATGTGATTTAATTCCGTATACCAGTGATATAGACGTTTCTGTTCCTTCTATTTTTTGGTCCGAAAAACTGGAATACGACGTTATAAATTTACCGGACCCTTTCATATTAGAAACAAGTCTTGGAAAAGTTAGTTTTTTTATTCTATCTATTGTATTTATTTATTTTTCGTATATTTATTTATTTATTTATTTATTTATTTATAAATTTATTTATAAATTTATTTTATTTATGTATTTATTTATTTACTTATTCATGTATCTGAATGTTTTTAAATGAATCATTTAGACAAGATGCAAAATTGGTTATCACAGTTTTAACGTTCGGTGAACACCAGACGTTATTATTGGTAGTAAATTGTCATTCAATAAAAGTGAGGCAAACATGAACCTGCTAAAAGCTAGCTACATAATCTTTTTTCAATATAAACCAATAACTGAGCTGCATTAACTTTTATAGTTTACCTAAACCATTATGATCAAAAGTACATAACAGCATACTTTATTGTATTCTTCTATGTACTCGTGACATTTAATTTTGTAGATGTTTTATTTTTGTGTTTGTGTTTTTATGTTTTTTTTTGAAAGTAACAAACTTTTATAGACATGCCAATTTTCAGCCTTTAAAATACAAATAGAATTGACGGCTGAGTTCTAGTAATCAGTGCTAAATCCACTACACCAAAGCACCTCAGTGTTTTAGTCTTAATTTTTGCTAAAAACAGTTTAGCTAGTGTAGCAGTTGCTTGTTGAGGCTTAGCATTTGAGCGTTTTTAGTCAACTGAAGTTAGATAAATATCAATGTTTTTATAGCCTGACGACGGATTGGAATATACTTTGTACTATGATGTGGACAGGCGCACTAGGATTGACATTTTCTTCACCTACAAGTACAACAAAACGCACGAGTATCAAGGAAGCATGATCCCAAGCCAAAGAACTAAACTATTGTACGTGTTTAATTAATGCTTACTACAATCGTATGTTAAATTTGCAAAAAAATCATATTTACTCGTGTAAGGATTTACTTAACTACAAGATGTTTTCTTATCCAAAATTTGAAACAGTACACAAAACTTAATTAGTGTTCATAGCTCTGCATTTAAACGTAATATGATTTATGTGTGTTCAACTAAAAAAGGCAATACTTTAGTGATAATGCCTAATCAAACTGAAGTATGAACTAAGTTTTAAGACAAAAAAATTACAGTATGGTCTTGTTATTGCCTTTAGCACAATTTTCGCAGACCTATTTTGTGGCATGCAATCCAATGTTTACAAATTACAACTGTCAATATCTCTAACATCCTACTTTCAGCAATTTCTTCCCGAGAATGTTTCCGAATTTATGTACCGCCAATTTATGGGAGGAACTGTTTTTAATACCATGTAATTTCATGGATGTACTTCTGATTGAATACGGACCAAAATGGTATGAGCGAATCCATCAAGACAATTACGTCTGGTTTGACACTCCGTTTAATGTCGTCAAAGACAGGACTTTTACAGAAGAAGAATGGACTGCTATTGAACGACACAATTTTAAAAAAGCAAAAAACTAAAGTCTGACCAAAAAAATGGGACCCGGAGATAAGGCAAAAAAGATGATGTAGAAAAGTATATAATTTAAAACCTCTCCAATAACACCAAGTAGTTAAAGAAGTTATGTCGCCTCTTTTGTCTCAGGGTTCAGTAATTTTTGGTCAGACTTTTGTCAGAATTTGAGAGTCTGATTGGTCACTATGCATGAAGAAAGCTTTGAACTCAGTTATCAGTCAAAAGAGCATTGTATTGCCAAATTCTTGCTCCGTTTTTGCACTCGCCCATATGTAGATACACGTCGGGAGAGTCGGCACCCCCCCCCCCCCCCCCCCCCCGTCAAACACCAGGCACCCCCCTCCCTCAACCAGGCGCCCCCCCTTCAGATTGCCAAAAAACTACCAAAAGTGAGTAAAAAATGCAAAAAATTTTCGGCTGCAGCCAAAAATTGCCCCAAAAATGAGTAAGAAATCGAAAAAGTGCAAAATTTTTTCGGCTATCGAATCAAACCAAGAACCAGGACCACCCTTGATATTACCGACACCACAG